>JAASFV010000368.1:0-24720 GCA_023334015.1 Globisporangium paddicum
GTCCGCGCCGATCTCGGCGCTGAACGACGTGTAGCTGCTGCCGCCCGTGTACGTGGCCTTGGGCTCCGAGATGAAGCCATGGGCCTCAGTGGACTGGGGTGCGAGCGCGGCGAGGGCGACGGTGGCGATGAGGAACTTCATTCTTGCTGTTGCTCTTGAGAAGGAGGATTTGAGAATGAGCTCTCGGGGGCGAGCAGCTCCACTGAGGGCCAATGTTGAGTCCAAGCTCTGGACCTGCACGTCCAGACGATGATGGAGAGCTGGTTGGCAGCAGGTTGCTTGGAAACAGCTGGTGGTGATGCACATTGGTCCTCCCACTTGGATCCGGTAAAACACATGGTGAGCACGTGTTTTACCGCGCCTCCCAAAGCCAGATTCGTGGTAGGTTGCATCACTAATTCCGATAACTAACAAAAAGAGTCGACATTTTGCTCAAATCCGAAAAAGTGTACTACATACGCAATCAGGCACATGACCCCGAGTGACCCCGTACCCAAGCACATGGCTTGAGCGCGCTCAATGAATAACGACTTGGTGGAACTGCGGCTGAAGCGATCTTTTACATGAGACGCAGTCGAAATGGACTCAGGACGGGTACCTTCGTGTGTACTAATGACGCCTATCGATACAGCCGCGTGCGGTGGATGCAGCTGGGGGCTGATCATACAATACTTAGAGGCTGCTCATCAAAAACGTCAGTCCTGCGCCTCTCCTCTACAACGCAAGGTGCGTTTCGCTCGCTCAACAGTGCGTCTCCGAGCCTTCAGAGCGCGTACATTTGGCTCCTTTGAGCTGCTGGACTCGTGCCTGAAAAGCAAAGGATCAGGAGATTCGTACAAAGTATTTTATGAACGCTCCGAGCTCGTGGTGGGGGTATATCCAGCCTCAAGCACGTATTCCTCTCTCTATCGCTCTCTCTATGGTTTGCACTGTCTTATGAGGCCTTGGGCGTCGGCTCGACCACCTCCGCCTCTTCATACTCGCCTTCAGTCTCGTCTTCGTCTTCCTCGTCGTCGTCATCCGAGGCGACGTCTTCGGGGTCGATCACGCCCTTCTCAATCAGCTCCTTGACCTTTTGCTCGATCGCAAGCGTGTGCATGAGGATGCGCTGGATGATCATGGCCGAGTCCGCGTCCACGCCCCGCGTAAGCACGCCCATGTCGCGCTCGCCCTCCCAGATGAGGTGCGTGGCGTCCTTGATGCTGTACCCGCGGGCGTCGATCTCATCGAGGCCCTGGCCCTTCTCGTAGTACACGCGCAGCTCGCCGTATTCCTCTTCGTCCATGAGTGGTACGGCGGCGATGATCTCGAACACATCGTTGAGCTCGTTGAGCACGCGCTCGATCGAGTTGTCCTCTGCCGGCTTGCGGTCCACGGGGTTGTACGCTGGCGCCGAGTACTCGGCCTCGCGGCGCGCCTTGTCAGCGGCCGCGGCCTGCTCGCGGGCCTTGGCCTCCTCGTCCTCCTGCTCAAAGTCCAGGTTGGAGTTCTGCACCTTGTCCTTGCCGAGCACCTTGCCCCAGCTGCCCTCGCCCCACTGAAATACGCCCGGGAGGCCACACTCGACGAAGAACTTGCCGAGCGCCTCCTCGACGAGCGTGTTGCACGCGCCGCCAGTCGTGCGCAGGTGCAGCGCGACTTCCTTGAATGCGCCGTCCACGGGCGTCTTGAGCGAGAAGGGCAGCACGAGCGTCTTGGCCGGCGGGAACTCGTTGTTCTTCTCGATCGAGTCGAGGATGCCGAGCAGCTCCTTGTACGACGCGTCGTTCTGGTCGCGCTGCGCCGGGTATTGGCCGAAGAGATCCGGGTGCGTGCGCAGGTAGAGCTTGCGCAGCGTATCCTTGAGCAGCGGCACCTTCTCCACGCCGCTCTTCATCTTGCGCAGGTTCTTGCGGCGCTGCGCACGGTCGCTCACCTTGGTGCGCACGGCGCCGCCCGTGGCGATGGATGCTGGGGCCATGAAGGGCGCAATCACGCGGCCGCTTTGCGCCCAGGCGACCAGCGGCGCGCAGGACGAGGCGCGCGCCTGCAGGTGGCTGCGGCTGCGGCGGAGGAGCGACGCGGCGGCGGAGGATGCCATGGCTTGTGGTATCAGGCTGTCTGGACAATGAGCTTTTGAGAGCCATCGAATCCGATGGCACTCTGATTGCAGTTTAGTGACTTTAGTGACATCCAAGTCATCGTGGATTTTAAAGAGGAATGAATATGATTGGATAATAATATAATTGGGTAGTTTTGATTGGATAAAATCATCTTGAATTTGTCATTAAAGCTTCAAGCTGACCACCGGGCAAGGGTTCGACGCCAAAGACTCCTGTAGTCAAGATCTACGTCGTCGCCTCTGGTGCTGTGATCTATAAAGATCCAAGCGAGACGGATAAGTCGGTGATCAAGGCACTGGTCATGGAGAAGGAGCTCGAGACCATCACCAGCAAACCTGAGTGGCAGTGCTTTGTGGTCACGTGCTTTGGACTCGGATGGGTTCAGTCCAAGGACGTCGTTCGAGTCTCTGATGGTGAACATTGCGCCACCGCTAACTTGTACGAGCTCACGATGGACTGAGTCGAGGCCAAGGAGACGAAAGGGCTTACCAAATTCTTTTAAAGCGTTGGCAGCAGGCTGAGCTCATTGATCATGACGGACTGCAAGTTTTCTCCGGAAAACGTCAAGCCGATCGCAGCGATTGACGCGAGCTGCAAGTCGCTCAAACACCTGGCGCTGCGGGACTCGACTGTTGCTCAAGGTGTGATCAAGGTGCTGGCGAAGAGTCTATGAGGAGACCTGGGTGTCCACTTAGTCTCGCTGGATTTTCCCAATAAGGCTCGCAAATTCCCCGTGATGGACACGATCACGGAGGTGCTCGCTGAGTCTGGCAACCTCCCGCACTTGGAAGAGCTCCACCTGGACATGTTCCACTGACGCTTCCGACCCTGTCAAATTTTGAGCGAGCGTTCAGATTCAACAAGAAGCTGTGGGTCGTACGGCGGTGAACCTGCACTCGGCGAGCACCAGGGCCGGCTGCTTGGCGTGAACGCAGATCTCTCGAGTCGCCAGAAAGCTGCGTTCCTGAGCACGATCTTGATGTCACAGACGGATCCCTCAAAGGCGCGCAAGGCGCTGGACTCGGAGATGCTTTCGTGGATTTTCAACTTCTCTGTCAGCGACAAGGTGCGGCGCCGCCTCGTGTGGAAGAGCCTGCCACCTGAGCCCATCCAGGATTTACTGTTGGACCACTTGCAGTGAAGATGGTGCTGGTCAAGGGTTTGTCAGGAGTACAGCTGTGCCTGTTGGTCTTCGCAACCACTAGAGGGCCAATACCATTCATTTGCGATTCATATCTCGCGCTAAGCCACTTGTATAGGAAACATCACATGTAAGAAAACTTATCAGGGATGGATATGCACATACAGCGTTGAGTATATCAACATTGTGCGTGCTATAGTCAGCAGACCTTTGATTAAGCGCTTAGTCTTGGGAAGAAGGCGTGGGGAGCACCTTGTACGGGTTGAGGATCCCATTCGGGTCCATCAAGTGCTTCATCTGCTGCATGAGTGCAATGGCGTTCTCAGACTTGGACAGGTGGAGGAACTCGGGCTTGTGGACTCCAATGCCGTGTTCGGCACTAATGCTGCCGCGGTACTTGGCTGTGCACATAAAGGAAACTCAGGTTAGACTTAAGCTCATAACTCCCCCATTGTGTCCTAGGCCATGGTACGTACATGTGAACTCGAACACAAAAGGCTCGATCGCCTTGAACACGGCATCGTCGTACTCCAAAGTCGAGACGTTCAAGTGCACGTTGCTGTCGCCCAGGTGACCGTAGCAGATCACGTCGGAGTCCATAGCCGCAAGCTTTTCGCGCGTCACCTCAGCGATGCGGTAGTACTGGCTCATGGGCAGCGAAAAGTCGTACTTGTACACGTAGCCGCGGGACGCGAGTGCCAGGGGGACGTCCTCGCGCAGACTGAAGAGCTTGCGCGCCTGGGCGGCGTCCTGGGCGACCGTGCCATCGACGACGGCCCCCGAGCTCATGACCTCGTCGAGGAAGGCCTCGAGCTTCTCAAAGTCGTGCGCGTTGTTGCTGCCCGAGGTCTCGATCATGAGGTAGAACGGACATGTGGACTCGAGCGGGTCCTTGTGCCAGTCGTACTGCGTGAGCACCATGTCGAGTGCCTGTCTGTCGAGGAACTCGACGGCCGAGAGCACCTCGCCCAGGTGGATCTTGGCGGCCACGAAGGCCTGCTGGATGGCCTCGAAGCTCTCGCAGCCGAGCACGGCGACGTTCACTGCTGTCGGGCGGGGCGGCGTCAAGATCGAGACCTTGGTCACGACGCCCAGCGTGCCCTCCGAGCCGATGAAGAGCTGCTTGAGGTCGTAGCCCGTATTGTCCTTGCGCATGGTGCTGAGGCAGTCGATGACCGTGCCATCGGCGAGCACGGCCTCAATGCCCAGCACCGAACCCCGGAGCGAGCCGTACCGGAGTAGCCGCAGCCCGCCAGCGTTCGTGGACACGTTGCCGCCGATCTGGCACGTGCCCTTGGCGCCCAGGTCCAGCGGCATGACGTAGCCCTGTCTGGCCACGTGGGCGTCGAGCTGCTCGAGGATGCACCCGGCCTCGCACACGAGGATGCCCGAGACGGCATCAAAGTCGAGCACGCGGTTCATGGCCGCGGTCGAGAGCACGATCTCGTCAAACACGGGCACGCTGCCACCCACAAGGCCCGTGTTGCCGCCCTGGGGCACGACCGCGAGCTTGCGGGTGTTGCAATGCTTGAGGATGCTGGCCACCTGGGCCGTGGTCTTGGGCTTGAGTACCAGCTGCCGCGCGTTGTCTGCTGTGTACTTCTGGAGCCAGTCGCTGTGGAAGGCAGCAGTGTCGTCGGCGTCCGTGCGCACTGCGCTGGGTGGGAGCAGCTCACGGAAGAACGCTAGGTCATCGTCAGTCCATGCGGCAAAGGCCAAGTTGCGAGTCGCGGTGCTCAATGCTGCGCTGCTACTGGTGATGGCTCCACGCGCCACGCGGTGGTGGGCAGATGCCAGTGTTCTCGTGAAGACGCTGCGCAGCATCGTGGCTTCTTCGCTGGTCGCGTGCAGATTGCAGAGTGGCAAGCAAGTGCCATCGCGATTATGAGACCAGTCTGTGCTTGCGCATTGGCTTTGATTCGGGAAAATAATGTCGATATGCAGATGATAATGAAAATTTGACGGCAATATGCAGTGTATTGCTATCTTTACCATAACATAGAATATACTAACTCTTGAATAAATTGGGTAAGCGCAAAAAATGCAATAAAATATTCGGTAAAACATCAGATACATAAATTGACAAAGGTTTACTATTTATATCCACTTTACGCTATTTTACCAAATTGATTTGCATGCCAGCCATTCCGAGATTGGACCACACCGACACCATCATGATGCAGAGTGCTGGACGACGCTCGTTGCGGCGCTCGCTACTGCGCAAGCGGCCATTCACGAGCGATGCCAGCTCACCAGCTGCAGCTACTGCTGCTGGTGTGTCGCCTCTGGACTCGTTAATCGCGTACGGCGAGCGCGTGCTGCGTACGCCCGAGCCGCTCGACAAGGTCGCGCTCACGCTCGAGTGCAAAGCGCGCTGGGACGCTGGCGAGCTGCCTGTTTGGTGCAATGCGCAGTGGACGAGCGATCCACCGGCTCAACCAGCACGGAGTGCGCTGCCGCAGCTGTTCATGCCCAAGGACCTGCCGGCGCTCAAGGACCTGAGGCCTGCGCCGACGATCCCAGTCGCCATGCTACACGCGCTCGCGCACATTGAGCTCGGCGCCGTGGATAACTACTGGGACACGCTCGTGCGCTTCGACCCGGTCGCACACGCGCTGCCGCGCGCATTCTACGACGACTTCCTGGTCGTCGCGAGCGACGAGGCGCGCCACTTCAAGCTCGTGGACGACCAGCTGCGCAAGCTCGGCTCGTTCTACGGCGCGCTGCCGGCCACGCTCGCGCTGCTCGAGCACGCGAGCAACACGGCGGCCGACCTGGCGGCGCGCATTGCCGTCATCCCGCTCGTGCAGGAGGCGCGCGGGCTCGACTCGGGCGACCGCCTCGTGCACAAGCTCCGGTCCCTGGGCGACAAGCCCTCGGCGCAGATCGTCACACAGATCGTGTTTGAGGAGCGCAGTCACGTGGCCTTTGGCATCAAGTGGTTTAAAAAGATCTGCGAGAACCAGCCCGAGGTGACCGATCCCGTCGCGTACTTCCACGAGCTCGTGCTTCGGTACTTCCCCGACGGCCTGCCCGGGCCATTCGACGTCCAGGCGCGACTCGCGGCCGACATGGAGGCCGAGTGGTACCAGCCACTAGAGAACAAGGCCCGGAGCTATCAGCCCCCAGTGAGCAACTCAGCGACCACCACAGCTGACAACAGTGCACCCAGCCAGTCGGACCGCGTGGCGGCGTTCGCCGCGAGCAAGCGTAAAGTGATCATCACCGGCTCGGTGTGGCCCGAGCGCACGAGCTCGGCCGCCGGCGTGCGCAGCTCGGACCTGATCGAGACCCTGCAGGACCACGGCTTCCAGGTGCTCTGCGTCTCGCCGAGTCGCTTGAATGAGCACACGGAGCTCCTCGCGCGTGAGCACGACGTGCAGTGCGTGCAGGCGGACGCCAACACGGACACATTCCAAAAGTTACTGCTTGAGACCTCGCCGCAGCTCGTGCTCTTCGACCGCTTCATCGCTGAGGAGATGTACGGCTGGCAGGCCAAAAAATACGCCCCCGAGGCCGCGCGCGTGCTCGACCTGCAGGACGTGCACTTCCTGCGCAAGGCCCGCGAGTTCCTGGTCAAGAAGCAGGGTATCCCCCTCCGACAGACGTTTGACATGCGGACACTAGATGTGGACGCTGTCGAGAAGCAGGTCGTCCGCGAGCTTGCCGCAATCCACCGGTGTGACCTCACGCTCTACGTCTCTGATGCTGAGAAGGACGCGCTCACGAACAGGTTCCAGGTCGATGGCGACGCGCTCCACTGCTGCGACTTCTTCTACCCACCGCCGCAAAGTGTCGATCTATTGCCAACCTTCACGGAGCGCAAGAACATTGCGTTTATCGGCAGCTTCAAGCACTCACCCAACGTCGACGCCATCGAGTGGATGAAGGCGGCCATCCTGCCCGTATTCCGTGAAGCCAACAACGACGCCGAGATCCATATTTACGGCTCGTACGCCAACACGGCGCGCTACAACAAGATCGACGACGCCAAGCAGGGCTTCCGGCTCCGGGGCTTTGCCCCAAATGTCCACGACACGCTGCGCCAGTACCGCCTGACGGTCGCGCCACTCCGCTTTGGCGCCGGCATCAAGGGCAAGATCGCCGACAGCTGGCTCGTGGGCACGCCCTGTGTGTCGACTTCCATTGGCGCCGAGGGAATGACGCTGCCACTATCAGCAGAAAGGGCCCAGCTACAGGACCAGTGGGGAGGTGTGGTCGCCGATGAGCCAGCGGCCTTTGCAGCTGCGATGCAGAGCCTGTACGCCGACGAAGCCAAGTGGCGAGTGGCTCAGGGAGCGGGTCTCGAGATCTGTCGCGGGCGCTACGACCGCGAGCGCAATGCGAGTGCGCTGATGCAGCGCCTCGAGAGCGTGCTGCTGCACAAGCAGACGCTGCGCAGGGACAACTGGGTTGGCAAGATCCTCTGGTCCGAGAAGTTCCGCGCGACCGAGTACATGTCGAGGTTCATCCGCGCCAAGAACGACAAGGTCGCGCCATAAAGTTGCCTATGTGTGCTTAAATAGACAGATTTTTACGCAAAGTTGCTATTTTAGCTCGTTCTGCGTCTCATTAAGTTGCACTCAGAGCTGTTCGGAAAGGGCACATTCGCCAGTTGACTAGCAAAGCGTGAGCCTCTCACACGACGATGGCGCCGCGAGCGAAAGCAGGAGTTAAGCAGCAGAAGGCCGCATATGAGGTCGAGGGGGCTGCGCCAGCGCCACTTAAGACGCAGGTGAAGCGCAAGCGCGTAGCGCCCGTGAGCACGGCGTCGACTTTGCAGACCAAGACGCTGTACGCGTCCACGCGCGACGAGCTGCGCGAGATCCAGGTACTACTGCTAGAGTATAGGCCAGCACTGGTTACGTTAAACGTTGGCGCTGTGTGTGCTATGCTGACGTGTGCTATTGTTGTTGTGTGGTGGCAGACGGAGCTGGAGACGCTAGCGCAGGAGAGGCGCGAGCTCATCGAGGCCGACGCTTCGGGCCGCAAGGCCGTGCTCCCGCTGCTCGCGCCCAGTGAGAAGAAGAGCTGGTAGAGCAACACGTTAAAGCCAAGTACATATCATAAGGATGCTGTTGATACACCAGACGACTCACCTCATAGACACAGCAGCTCTTGTGTTATGGCTCTCTTGTTGTGAGTCATTTTGATGCGCATCAAGAGTCCTACTGCAGCCTTTCAATTAGAAGGCCATGTTCGGATAAAATCCCCAAAGCTACACAAAGCCATGAGCTCACTTGAGCAGAGCGCCTGGCGCGACTTCCAGACGCAGCTGCTGCAGTGCTGGCTGGGTGAAGCCCTCGCGCACGTCGTCGAGCGCTTTGCCACTGTCTCCAGCAGCAGATCCGCCTTCGTGTTCCTCGCTACTGGGGACCAACAGCAGCAGGAAGACGCCGCTGCATTTGCAATCATCGCTGCGTTTGTGAAGCGATTTCTGGTGCTTCAGCACTCGCGTCAAGGCGGAGATAGCGATGGCAGAGCTGCTGGATATGGTGAAGAGCTGTGCGTTGCTGGTGTGAGAGGCACCAACGAATTCAGCCTGTGGCTGCAGTCACATCATGAGCAGCTCACCCGACAAAACCACAGCGATGATGATACAACCTGTCTCGTAGTTATATATGCGCCACTGCTGTCACAGGAAACCCAGGAGCAGATTGAGCAGATCGTAACTGACTCGAAGGTTTACATGCGAACGCTGCTGCTGCTGATCCACCATCCCATCAAGCTCATGGACGTCTCCAGCCCAGTCTCATCACCATCACCCTGCTACCGATTCATCGACTCGCACGCTCAGCCATCATTCCCAGCGAGTCTGAGCAGCTACGAGCAGTTCCTAGTGTACCCTCTCAAGCAGCTCGGCATACAGTGCGGCCCACGCTTCGTCTTGGAGATCGCGCGCTGGACAGCCCTCTCCGGTGGCAGTGACGCTGCTGTTGTCGCCACTTCAGCACCGCCGCCCATGCTCGCATCTGTCTCGCAGATGCCGTTCCAGCTGCTGCTGCTGGCGCTACGCTGGAGCCACTTCCACCCGACGCTCGTGCGCGCGTTCGGCAAGCCATTCGAGCGGAAACTGCGGCTCATCCCGCAAACTCGCATTCGTGATGCGATTTGCCAGCTAAGAGAGCAGGAAATGACGCTTTGGAGCCATCTCTACACGGTTGAGGAGCTTCGTGGGCGTCAGTTGGCTGGCGTCTCACCCAGACGACTGCGCATGGAGGCTAATCTCGCACCACTTGTCCAGATCCCAGCTCTTGGTGAAAGCACTGCGCCCAAGAAAAGCCTGGCACACTGCCACCTCTGGGACGTGCAGAAGCAGTTCTACCTGGCGCAGGGCATCCGAGCTTGGAGCGACGGTATCATCCCCTTCGGCGTCTCGAGCAGCTCGTTCCTCGCAGCAGCCTATGCGCGTACGTATCGACCTTCTTCATGCTCTTGCTAGCTTATAAATAGTTGGCTTACGATCTCTTGCTTTCGTAGGCGTGGCGGTTGACTTCTTCCTGGAAGCCTCAGCCAGCAGACTACCAATGTCTTCTGCTGATCAGAATGGACTCGATGCGCCC
Organism: Globisporangium paddicum; assembly: GCA_023334015.1. Lineage (NCBI taxonomy): Eukaryota > Oomycota > Peronosporomycetes > Pythiales > Pythiaceae > Globisporangium > Globisporangium paddicum. The sequence continues at coordinate 9,807 of JAASFV010000368.1, forward strand.
AACTGCTTTGTGTGGGAGGCTGCGAGCGGCTCGTGCAAGTTCCTGCACGCCTTCCTGGAGCATTTTTACGGCCTTCTTAATCAACAGCAGCTCGCGATGCGAGGTCTGCGACCCTGTGTGGTGGCAAGCGACCTGAGCGACCAAGTGCTCGATTCCCGTCTTGAGATGGCGTGTTTTGAGCCATTCCTACGCGATGGGCGACTCGATTTTGCGAAATTCGACACGGCGGCATTTGTATCGGGGGCGAACAGGAAACATTTGCTGCTCAGGCACTCACAGCGGGTGTGGCACGTCGGCTGCGACGGGCCCGTCTTCCTCATGGGCAACTACTTCCTCGACTCGCTTCGCACGGACGTGTTTGCAGTGACCAGGATAGCGCATGATGATAGAGAAGCCGTCGACTTTGAAGTCTTTGAAGGCCGAGTTGATCTCCACATCTCGAACATCGCCGATCTGGAGCTCTCCTTCCAGCGTGTCCACCCATTTGATGATCCAGTATACGACGACCCGTTCGTCGATCAGATGTTGATGGACGTGCTGGAGCAGATCACCAAGTCCTCGTCTCCGCAGCCGTCGTCTCTGATCCTCTTCCCAGTCGAAGCGATCACGTTCATTCGCACGCTTGTGGCAGCCAACGGTGGGGACAATGACGTCAGCAACTTCCCAGTCGGCATCGTGATTGGCGACGCGAGCTTTTCATTTAGAGATCCGATTCCGAGTGCATTCTTCAACCAGCAGGAAACGCGCTTCGAGATCCCGCAGTTGTCGCCACACCCCGACTGTTTCTGCCTCCCCGTCGACTTTGAGATTCTGCGACTGCTCTTCAAGAGGTTAGCGATTTCACCGAGTGGAGCCGCAACACCAACAGCGATCAGTACCAGCGCTCAGGTTGGGTCTGCAATTGCAACCGATACGTTTGACGTCTTGTATGGCCGGGTTTGTCCTCAAACAGATCGGCATCCTAGGTACAACGAAGCAAACAGCCTGAATCAAACAGTTCCAGGCTCGTCACTTTCCCAAGTCGCGTTCGCCCACGAATTTGCGTCGTTCACGCCCAGTGACTGCGATCTGCTCTGGGGGATGATGGGCGTCGACGATGGCGCCGCGCACTTCTCGCTCAAGACGCAGCTCGCGCTGCTCGCGCAGTCGGCCTGGGACTTTGACCTCTTCGTTGTGCTCCAGTGGACGCTCATGCGCTTCTATCGCTCGCATGTGCAGCGCAATGGATCTGGAAATGAAGAGCAACTGCGAGTTCAGCTTATCGCGATTGCCAAGAGATGCTGGCGGACGTACTACGTACTGGATGGAGACAACAACCACGCGCTCTCGCTCCTGCAGCTCTGTCGATGGCTCTACGGTATGATATCACGAAGGATTCAGTCTCAGTATCCATACAGAGGTATATATGTGGGACTCACCTCTTGACAATATTGTTGCTGCTAGGACTGGAAGACCATGAAGAGGTCATCGCGCTCCTCTCGCACAACATTAAGACCACACCAGCTCTGGAGGTGAACGTCGGCATCTGCTACCTTCTTGCGGTATAAACCTTGCGTTGTATCAATGGGAAACCTTCTAGTAGACTGGAGCTCTCACTGGAGCTCTCTTGTGTTGCATGTATCATGGTCAGCTGGCGTTCTTCAAGACAGAGGATTTCTGGCACGCGCTCCTGTTCTTCCGCAAATGCTTTGTGATTGCGCCCAAGCGCATTAAGTTCCGGCGGCGAATCGCCCAGACGCTGCTCGCGCTTCAGAAGCTCAAAGCCGAGGGACTCGCTCAATAGCCAGCTATGTAACATGCTCAATCAGTCATTCACCTGCTGGTTGGCATAATACTACAACGTTGTTTTGACATTTGTTTTTTTTTGCTACAGACGGGGTCTAATGTACGCACCTCTTCACTGCCTCCCTCAGGTCATGAGCTGCTCGAAGTACTCTCGGACGAGATGGACGCACGAGTCAGGATCGTTCACAACGAAGTACAGTCGATCGGTGCCGGTAGCTGTCAGAGCAGCTGGGGCTGCGACAGTATCAGCAGCCTCATCTTGTGCAACTTCGTCATTCTCCTGCTTGTCAATGGCTGCTGCTGCTACTGTGTCACCAACTGTGTTTGCGTGAGAAGCCACGCTGGTATCTGCAGACTCGGTGAAATTCTCACTCTGCAATGAGCAAGAGGTACAACAACACGAGTGAGAAATCAATACAGTCAGCAAATAGCAACAACATGACATGACCGGTACCTTGAAGTGGAACACGACCAGGTTTTTGACCGATTTCTGAGTCGTGATCTTCACAAGCGACTCGAGCATGCGGCTGCACTCCAAGACGGCGTAGCCTTCGCGCTTGGACACCCACGAATTCAACACGAACAGTGACGTTGGCGTCACAACGAGGTCTCGCTCGCCGATCTTCTCGAGACTCGATCCGCTCAGCGAGGTAGGGCTGCTGGCTTGCGAGCCACCACCGCTGCTGCTGTTTTGCTCGAATTGAGACGCTGAGTAGAATCGAAAGTCCTGGAAAGAACCGTTCGCATCACGTTTCCAGTGTCCAAGGTTTACGTATGTGATGCCGTTCACTTCCTCGATCATCTGATCGTGCTCGTCATCGACCACTTCTTGCTCGTCGCTCTCTTGGCCTCCGGTCATCGCTGATACACTCGACGATGTCGCAGAAGTGGACGAGAGCGAGCGTCGTCTCGAGAGCGTCAAGCGTGACGCAGCTGCAACAGCTTTGTCCAGGAACGTACTACCAGTGCGCAGAGGAGTGCCAGAACTACCGGTGGTCGATGGCGCCGAGAAAATTGAGCCTACAGGGAGTCGAAAGAGGTTTCCACTCCCAGTTCGACTATCGCCAGTAAGAGAAGGAGCTGGCGCTGGTGCTGCTAGCTCGTCTTTTGTGTCGTCAATTTCCGATGTCACAGGAATGGTTTCAATCTTTGGAGGCTCCTTGACCTCGACCACTTCCACCGGGAGTGTCTTGCAGCTATCGCTCGATTCGCTGTATGGGCCCCACCCACTGTCGCTATTGAACGCGCGAATTCGAAACAAATAGGCAGTGCTCCCGGTGAGGTCGTTCACAGTGTACTTTAGTGTGTCCGCCTCGATTTCTTGATTTGCGTTCCACCACATCGCCGCAAGGCGATTCTTGGAGTACTGGATCTGATATTTCACCACACCGACATCGTTGACTGGATCCCACGTGACCACGATTGCAGACGACGAAACTGGGAACACCTGCAGGATCTTGGGCGCGACAGCGACTGCGCGGGAGGTATCGCTGCTGCTAGAACTGGATTTCGCAAGGGTGCTGCCTCCAGAAAAGATGGATGACACCACGGACTTGGCTTGCTCTTGCAGCAAGATCGCAGCGGGCTGTGGCGCTTCATCAATGGCAACTGGTTCTTCTGGGAGACGCTCGAGAACAACTGTTCCTTCAGGAGTGTTTTCAAAAGCCCACGCGCCCACTTCATCATCTTCACCCGAATCAGACAGTCGAAGCTCTTCATCCAGCGTATCGCACTGACCTTCCAGACAGGCATCGTCACCCGCTATCCGCACGAAGATCTGGTTCGTGCCTGGCGCAATCATGCGCTCCGTGCATTTGATGACCGAGCCTTTCTCAATCACGACGTCGAGTTTGTCGGCGTCGAAGACTGGACGCTTCCGCGCACGCAAACCGATGACAACCTTGTAGTAGAACAGTCCACGCTCCATAATTACGGGACAGGAGCCAGGTAAGAACACTGGGTCGGTGCTTGGACGACTGGAGATAGGGCGACCTTCATCTTTTTTCACAGACGAATCAATACCATCGACTACTTCGTCGTCGGTAGTCGGCTCACCACTTTTCTCAAGCGTACAGACCGGGTCACTAGATAAGCTGTATGGCCCCCACTTCTCGCCATCGCCACATCGAACGCGGAAGACAAACGACTGGTCCGGATCGAGCCCGACCATCGTCCCATTCGTGTGCTCGGTGATGCCGCTGGTGCTCAGTTCGTTTGACCCTTTTTGTTTCATGATCACAGACACCCATGGGTTGAAGTTGAACTCCGACTGCTTCGCATACTGCAGATGGTACCGAATGTTTGGCAACGACAGCTTGCTCCACGTGATACCGATCGAGTGGTGCGACGCGCTCACCAAGGTTGGCGCCATCGGTGGGATGGAGATCGCATCGAAAGAGTCGAGTGCCTTCTTTGCGTTCGGGTTCTGGAACCGGAGGACGACAGGTCGTTTCGCGTCCTTCACGAGGTCGATCACGCTCAAGAACGGCACGTTTTCCATGCTCTGGCCGTTCACAGTGACGAGCAGGTCACCGCGGTCCATTTGCTGGCTCTCGGACGCCTGGCTTTCGGGAACGATGCTATCAACAACAGCTTGAAACTTCTTGTTGACGTTCGACTTTTGCAGCAAGATCCCCATCGAGCCCGTCTGGAATACCACTTCCTTGTACGCGAGGCTCTTCTCGAGTGCCTCTCGTGTCCGCATGCAGACTTCAACCCACTCTTCTTCGCCCACGAGCTGTCGCTCGTCTGTGAGCTCGTCAGAGACGCCCTCGGGAACTGCTGCAGTCAGATCAGGACTGCTCTTCGATCTGAGTCTCGACGACGATGACGCGCCGCTTGAGCTTTGGGATACGGCATCCTTTGCTGCAGCTGTGAAGCTCTGGAATCTCTGCGACAGGCTAGTGACTTTCGCCTTCGGGCGACCTGCAATAATCGAGTCTGTCGTTGAAGTAATTGAGCTCGACGTTGGATATTCCTGCCGCATTGTGTCGGTCGTGGTCATGTCTTCACTCTGTGCATTTCGAAGTCGAGTGAGTCCGATCTTTGAAAACAGTTTGAAGCCTGTGGACGACGTTGCTGGTGCTGGGGTCGGCGGTTCTGCGTGGACGAGGAGCTGCTCCTGTGTGAACATATCCATCGCTAAGATCTCCTTCTTGAGCTCTTCAAAGCCCCCATCGAGCCGACTGATGTGCTCGAACCCCTTCTGCAAGAACATGAGAACCAGCCGCGTGATCGAGATGTGCTCGAAATGAAGCTTGCGGGTCCCATTCGCCGCGCCTTCCTTGCTGATAATGTCGTTCGCTCCTGCTCCAGGGACACCAGGACTCGTCGGGAAAGTGGGACCAACAGGCGAGGATGCTGGCGGTGCTTGCACTGCCCCGTGTTGCTTTCTATCGCCCGAGATGTTGCGAGCCAGCCGCGAAATCGTGTCGAACGCGATGTTGCTTGACTTTGACCCATAGGACGCCGGATCGGACGGACCAACGAAGCAAAAGTGGCAGCCCTTCATGCGTGAGAAGCCCTTGAGCAACACGGAGAGAGCATCTGGGCTGCCCACGACCTCAGGGTCGATGTGGTACGACAAGCTCAAGTGGCACTCTCGATACTGCTCAATGGGGCGGCAGTCGAGCACGATGAAGAAGACCGACGACGCGGACGCGTTTCTCTCCGTTGAGAACGACGAAGTCCTCGAGAGCGGTGACAGCAGCGGGTTCATGCTGTCGTCCTCTCTCTTGCTCTCCGATGGCCGTGGCGTCGATGTGAGCGACGCAGCCTTTGCAGATATTCGCTGGAGCAGGTTCACCACAAGCTCATCTGGGTACACCTGCAGACTCGACGCACCCGATATCTGGCGCATGAACGGCAGCATGCTGTCGTTGAACCCGCCGTAGCAGACCGAGTACAAGTCGCGCTCGAACGACCGGGGCGTTGTCTTTGCAAGGTGCAGCGCGGACTCGCAGATCGCTTCCAGCTCGCTCTTGGTCCCGAACGTGATGCTACTCAGCACTTGAGGTAGCATCGCGATCTCCGCCTTCAGGATCTTATCCTTGTGGGCCGCGACCATCGCATAGGCGATGAAATGCATGAGGAACGGGTGCTCTTCGAGCAGAAAGAAGTCCCAGAGTAGGAACACGAGCTCTGGGCGTAGGTTGCGCGCGAAGAGCGTCATGAACCACGGCGTGACGTACAGCTCGGGCGTCATGTCGTGTTGGTCCAGGTAGAGGCAGAGCTTTGGGTCGTGGTACAGCATGAGCAGGCGATAGAGCTGGAACGAGCACTGGAGCGACTTGAACTCGCGGTCGACGAACACGTGCGGCAGGAACTTGTCGATGAGCGCGTAGAAGCACTGGAAGACGACACCCTCGGGCATAGGCGGGTCACGCTCGAGGATCAGGAACGGCGCCAGCACTTCGTTCATGCCTTGCTTGTAGCGGATGTTGCGGCATTTGCAGTAGTACGTCAGGAGCTTCGTGATGAGCTCTACGGTCTCTGGTTGCTTGAAATATGCATCGTGGCCGCGCGTGCGGCACGCGTCTGCCGAGATCACTTTCTGGTTCTCGAGGTCTTCTTCCACGCGTAGGATCGACTGGTCCAAGTACAAGCGCTCGCTGCGTGTGACACCCAAGATCTCCTTCCAGACGCTCGAGCGCATGTGATTCGGCACGCCGCCCAGCGACCGGCAGATCACACCCACAATGAAGTGGTCGGGGCGGCGTTTGAGCATCTCCTTCTCCAACTGGCTCTGAAAGAGTTCCATCTCCTTTGCGCGCAGTTCCAGCGCGCGCTGCTCGTCGTAGCTGCTGGCTGATGATACAGCGCTCTCTCGGGTAATCACTACTGGTAGTTCTTCACGGTCTTCTCTCTCTTGGACGTCGGCAACGTCAGCTTTCAGCTCACGATCAGCAGGTAGCGCAACAGCAGCAGACGCAGCAACAGCACGCATGCCAATATCTGCAGTGTCAACTGATTCCGCACCCATGGCTCGTTGCGCTTCGGCTTCTTCTGGAATGAGCTGCTCGCTTGCCACCCCAGCAGCCGCGTCCTCTGCCGACGCCGCTGGCTCTAGTTCGCTTCCCATGTGCTCCGCTTCTTTACTCTGCACGCCTCTGCTGCTGCTGCTGGCGGCCTCTGCAGCAGATCGCAATGGCGATTCTTCCATCACTTACTCCGCTCGTTTTCTTCCGTTTCCGAGAATGCGATCAAGTGTGACTCGAAAGAAACACAAACGGTAAAAAAGGGGGATTTGCCCATACCGAAATACAATTGGACAATATAGTGCAACTATCATACAGTTTTAGCCAATCAAGAGTCGCCAAAGCATGCAGCTCTTATTTTTATCCAATGAAAAACCGTAAAGCAGTTAAAAAAAATCAAATGAAGGCGAATGCAGTCGTAGCTTTTCGCGGCGACGACTGAGGTGGTGGCACCTGGACGATTGCGCTCTGCCAGGGAGGGCCCAGGCAATGCGCATCACGGAGCTGCTTGAGACTGAGCGACTGTATCTGGAAGCTCTCAAGCGGCCGCTTGCGCCCGCCGCGCTCGAGCGGGTCGGCGATTGTGCACTGGAGGAACACCTTCGGAAAGCTCTGCTCCACGAGCAGCACTTTGGCCACGCGATGCGCGTCGAGGCCGTCGTCGACGCTGTGAACCACGTTCTCCCTGCGTTTGCCAATGAACACGACCACCAACACACCAACGAGTAGCAAGACGCTGCCGCAGATCGACACGATGGCGGATTGCAGCGGGATTTTGGCTTCGAGCGTGAACGCGATCTTGCTGCCGACAAAGTCGAGCGTCTGCGCCTTGTCTACGCGCTGGCGCTCCTCGCGCAGCGCGGCGTTCTGGAACAAGAAAAATAGTGCGGCCGTGTAGGCCTCCTGGACGCCGTAGTCCATGTACCAGTGGTTGGCGTCGACTTGGCGCGCAATGGTCTCGACAGCGTCTGAGCACGTGGCGCTGACGTTGCTCCCCTCCATCCTCCAGCTGGCATTGCTCCTGACGTTGCGTTTGAAGAGTAGGTCGCTCTTGGATGTCGTCGTGAGCATCACGAGCGGAGTCCACTGCGACCGCAGACCCATGAATGGCCCTAGCGCATCGAGCGGCAAGTGCCTTTCGCCAACCACCAGGTGTCTGGTCGTGTTGCCCTCCAACTGGTAGCTCAGCCCACGGCAATTCCCATCACCAACTCGACAGTCGGCGTTAAAGCGGCTCGCGAGATCCCGCGTCTTCCACGTCAGCCGTCCCATGGTGATCGTCTGGTAGCGTCGGATATTGACGAAGTGGCCCATGCGGTTCTTCGGATATTGGTACACCTCGGGCCCATCGAGCACCATCTCGTCGGCGACAACCCGCTTCGCGACGCTGTAGATCAAGATGGACGTGTCGAGGCGTGTCATGCAGTCTGCACCGTGGAGGTAGTCTTGCGTGATGTCTTCCGTGCCGTCAGGAAACCCACAGGGCGCGAACGCCTGGATCTGCGGCGTGACGCGGCGAGTCTCCTGGACCAGGCGGGTGTCTTTGAAAAACGGGTCTTCAATCAGACAGGCGTCGATACCGCACTCGCTCGCAGTTGCGACGTCGTACACGGCGTCCTGCGAGGCGTTGCGCTTCGCTGGGTGGAGATCCTGCGTGAGTCCGACGCCTAGATCTTTGACTTTGAGCTTGCGCACCTCGAGCTTCTCCTGCGACGGGATGTCGATCGTCACGGACTCAAAGACGAGGTCGCTCGAGAGCTCAAAGCGACTGAAGTTGAGCGTCGTATCGGCTGCAGAGAAGTTGAACTCCTCCGCTTGTTTGGTCAGCGTCCTGTTGAGCATTAGCGAGGTGGCGAAGATGAAACCTTCCTCGTCGTTGGTTACATTGAGACTCCGAGCGCTGGCGAGGAACTGGTCGTATGAGCTGTTGACCATGCCCACCGTGCTGAGCCACGGCAGAATCGTCTCCGAGTTCACCATGGCGTGCAGCAACAGGTTCGTAGCAGTCATCATCTGGAGCGGTAGTGGCGACCGACTTACAGGTGGTGACCCTTTCTCGCGTAGAACTTGGCCGACTGTGACTTGTACCGACGATGTTGGCTCTCGTCCGTTGGGGAGCATGTCTGCGAGCCAGGTTTTCGACGATATCGAGTGCGTCACTGCCGTCTGGAACCACAGACCCGGCGTCTCACACTGATTCTTCCCGGTCTTCACGTACGTCGCCTGCATGGCCGTGGCCAGGATCGTGTCCCGTGTGGATCTCAAAGCGAACGGGTCAGCCGATGGAGCTCGAGTCGACGGCGCAGAGCTCGTGGACGAGAAAAGATCCGAGTCAACCACGATCGGGTCGATCTGCGGCTGCTGCTGCTGCACGTTGAGACTGCTGAGCGCGCTTGTGAGCACCGTCACGAAGAGCGCCTGGACCACCATCACCGCTGCCTTCCACTTGAGCGAGTCGTTGTAGAGACACATCTTGGTCACGAAGACAAAGTACAGCACAGGCAGCAGCACGCTCGCACAGAGCTCAAAGGGTTTTGCGACGAATGACGCAGTCGTGCCCGAGTAGAAGTTGTATCTGTCGACGAGCTTGCGTCTTTCGTCATCGCTCAGGTTGCCCTGGATCGTCACGAGCGGCATGCCGTACGCGAACATCCCGATGAGCGTGAGCAGCAGCGCGACGAAGGTCGCGGCGAAGAGCAGTACGCGCGTCCTGCGCACCGCGATGCGCAGCGGCATGGTTGTCGTCCGGTGTGGCTCATGCCACTGCTGATTTTCTTGGAGGACTGCGCAGTGGTGCATTGGCGAGACGAGTGGTGAGACGAGTGGTGAGACGAGCAGCTCGTCGCGCGAGCCTGATGCCGTGATGGACGGTGGCGTGAGGAGCAACGACTGATAGTCGCTGGCGCTGCGCTCGCTTGGACTGAAGACCGTCACCATACTAGGCTCGTCTTGCTCTTGTGGATGCAGAATGCGGAATGCGGAATGCAAGTTGCACTTCTGCGCAAGTTGAAATGAGCTCTTCGTTACCTGGCGTGTCGATCTCCCTCTCGAAAGTGATCACATGTATCCATTTGCTTCTTTTTTTTTTTACTAATGAGCAGTTGACAAATAGAAGAACACGTGCTCCAGTTTGTAGCTCTTAGAACTACGGTCGTGGGGGAAAAAATTGGTTTGTTTGTCGTGCAACATAAGCATGAGCAACATTACAAAAGATTTAGATTATATATTGGTGCTTTAGCGATCTCTAGAAATCGATCATGCAACCTGTTTGGATTGCCACGTGGTCGCCCATTCACAGTAAAGCGGCATCATCCCTGGTACAAAGCACCAAGCTGGTAAGAACGCGTCAAGGTATGCACACCCTGCATCTACGTCTCTCTGCATACCCACTCTTATATGTGTAATATGTTGTTGCTATGTGTACTGAACACAACGACATGCAGGAAGGGCGCGGTACGAATTGCCTCGCGTGTGTACGAGCATGGCACCCCATAGTACGTGAACCCACGTTTGCTTGCATTGCTCGTCTTCCACTCAACATTTTGCTTTGCTGTTTGTTTCTATAGACGTCAATAAATACACGATAGAAGCATACGCAGTTTGCTGCACGCATGTGTACATCGCGAATTTTCACGCGCCCATACCCCATCCAGTTGGACCTTCTTGCTTGATCCAGTAAAGGTTGAGCGTGCTCCCCCGCGCGAGCCCGCGCTATGCATAGCATCTAGCGCACTGACCGGCGGGACGGGAACTCAACGCATTATGTCAACCTCTCGGCAGCACGGTAGCAGTGGTGTGCAGCGGCGGATCCCAGCGTATGCACCCGATAGACTCCTGTCGTATCACTGGGCACCACGCAGCATCTTGTCGAGATCTGTTTGACACTCAACTCACAGCCGCGCACTTCGTTCTCAGCCGTGCACTTAGCTCACAGCTGCTCACTCGACACCGAGTAGATTGGCATGTAGTAAGTGTATTGAAATTTAAACAAATGTAACACGTCGCACAAAAGCAAGTTGGCAAATAAATCGATCACGTCGCCGTGCTCGTGGGCGACAAGTCGTGAGGCGCTAACTTGCATCACAAAGCAGTAGCCGACAAGGTCGGACCGAAAGCCGCCAACCAGATAGAAACCGTTAGACAGTCTCAACTCTGTGGCCACATCGACCGAGGTGGCACTCCGACGGAGATGGTTGTACGCGATGCTGTTGTAGGAAAGCTGGGAGCCCTCGCGCATGAGCATCTTGGCAAACTGCTGGATGATGGCCCAGTTTGCCCCAAACCGCAAATCTTGCTTAGTATTGGCCTTGTGCTAGAACATGAACGCCTCCACCGCGCGTGCTAGAACAGCGTCTGAGTATCCTTGGAGTGCTGCTGCGAGCTGCAAGGTATCGAATATGCACAGCCCCCGCGAGTTAGCAGGCATTACCAGGCCGTGGGTTTGGGAGCGTTGGGCAAACTACGCGAGGGTACCGGGCTTGTTGCACAGTATCCACCAGTCAATCATAAGAACGGACTTTTTAAGTCCCTGGCGAATCAGAGGTGCGTGCGGCTCGTATGTGAACGGCTTCTTCTGCTTTTTACCTCCGGTCGATTACCATACCAGATCACTTTGTATCGCCACTTATGCTGACCACTTACTGTCTTGTTCACGACGCGGAAGACTCACCAGCGTCCATGTTTGTCGGGACCATACAGCGATGACTTTGAAGTGGGCTGATAAGAAGTTGAGACTGGCTGAATTTCATCCAATGAGGAGTTGAGGAGGAACGTGAGCAAGTGTTTGTGATGCTGTGAGAAGCTTGATTGGTCGATTTCAGGCGCTGTTGATGGAGTTGACACAAGGCTCGTCGACGTGGCTGTTATGTGCGTGATTTGCTTCACTGTCAACTTGACGCACCACGCGGCGTATCGGTACGGGATAGCCGGTGTCCCTTTCACAACCTTCGCCATGTGAGCAGGGAGGAGCGCCCACTTGGACCGCCGCACAGGAGGGCGCACTGCACCTTTGCGGTCACCCGAAGCGTACTTAAAAGAGATTGCGTCCGGCAGCAGGGACACAAAGGACGCATCACACGAGGTCCTGTGACGAGTCGGCCGACAGTGTTGCAGCAGGCGAGGCAGGCGCCTATCCAGAAAGACCAAGGTTCCGGGCAGTTTCGTTTTTGGACGACTACGCATTCCGGCCGGAGTGCATGGGATGGGCAAACTTGTATGAGTTCACCATGCGTTGCTACCAACGACAGCGAAACCAGACGAAGTCCGACAAGAGACTATTCAAGGAATTCCATCCCCTGTTTACGACTCGCTGCGTTGCATACAGAAAAACCCTGCTGTTCTTGTGATTACGGGCCCCGGCTACCTCAGCGGCGAGAAGATTTGGACATCAAGTCCAAGGAAAAGCACGCCAAGATTGCGCTTGTGTTGTTCAAGTCCTTTCGAGTGATTGCAGATCTCCTCAGCCCTCCTGAAGAAGCCAATCAGTCTTAGTATCACTCGTGCAAACTATGAGAAGAAACTCGCATCCACTTTGTTCAAGATATAATGCACAACATGGGCAACTACTATGCGGGTCAAGCAATGGCAGACGCTGCTTCAATTGAAACACCGACCACCTTGACCACCGGAGATTGTGATTCCACTGACAACGAGTCTGAAGATGAAGTATACATCGACGCCGACCTTAAGGATGTGTTGGAGCCCGAGAAGGATGAAGACGATCTGGATTTACTCAACAATTCCCAGCGTATATTTGGAGAAACATGTCAGATTCCTGCATTTCCATCACCTCCTGCCTTATCACTTCGCGTTCAAGCCATCATTTCTCAGTTTGAGCGTCATCATTTGGTCCGCCACATGTCTGAGGACATCGCAACCGCAGCACGGATGTCACCACGCGATACCACTGACGTCATTGATAGTGTTCCATCGCTGACTGTGGACGAACTGCGAAGATGGGTAAACGATTCGACGACAGATTCGGTGTGTGCAGACAACGATGGAACGCTTCATTCGTACGATCTGCATCGTCCTACAGGTGTCAACGGGATTATTGATGATGAGCTTGAGACTGATCAACTCCTTTGGATCCCACCTCTTGGTGCTAATTCCCGCTGCTTAGCAATCCCTGACTTCAGTGGGACAAAAAATGTCTCCACGGCGTTCACACTAAATCAGTTGCAACACGCAGCATTTGCCCTTTCTGCGATCAAGTTACTGCAGCGATGGAGACAAAGCACCATTCCAATTTTTTCGTCTACAATCGTGTCCGAGCGGGAGTTTCATGATCAGCAGCTATTGTTAGTACTCGGAGAAGAGGGTGAGATTGGAAAGAACCGAGTTGTCGACTCCCTCCACGCGTTATGCAAGAGCTGGAGAAGGCCAAGTTCTTTGCTCGTTGCCGCGCTAACGGGTAAAGCAGCAAGCATCATCAATGGAAGAGCACTCGACACGAGTTTTACTGAAGTTCGAGACCAGTTCACAAACGCCATCGTTCATATTCCAGACAGGATACTATTGTTCGCTCTAGTCAGGCTTTCAAGAGGTGATATCGCTCGGCCCATTGCAGATGAGATCGATACATTGCTTTTCCCTCTTTCCCCAGATGCAGAAGCCGTTCAAAAATCAACAATCGAGCTCTCAAAAACGTCACCAGGAGAGCGCCGCGCATTGTCGATCAAGATTCAGCGATTTTCATCCGTGTGCGCAGTTGATGCTACAGTTTACAAGGCTCAAGAAGAATCACTGACATCGATGACAGTTGTCGACTGGAAAGCTGATATGCGTGGGGTAAACAAACCCCAGCAGTCCTACCCGATGGTGTTTCGCGTCGTAGCTCGCACAAGCTTGCTGTGTTTGAAGACTCTTACAGCTGCAATCGCCAGCTGGCCCAAGCCTCCTTTTGCTGCAATTGAAGAAGATAAACGACTTAGAGAAGAAAGTCAGAAGACTCTACACAATAAGTGCATCATATACACCACACTAAGTGTCGTGCAGTGCATAATATAGTATACATCAGTTGTCAGAAGGCATCTCATCTTGCGTGCCATTGATGATGAAAATGCAAATCTCATGTCGGAATGATCTATCTTAATAGAAACAGTATATTATGCTGAGTATTACTGTCTCTGGCATCGCCCGACGCTGCCGTTTGCTTTCTCAGATTGTGGCTCTTGTTCTTCGCATCCCGCTCAACTATTCCTCAACAGTTACATCGCTTAGGCGCATGACTGCGCGACAGAACCTACCGTCAAACAGGGTGCGCTTCGTAGACTTTTTCAGCACAATTACCTTTCCGCATAGCGGCAGGTTTTATGTTTGTAAACCCTCGTTGAAAATCGCGACGGTCAGCAGTAGCTCGTCAACGAGCCCGCGGTTTTCATTGTACGTATCACGAAACTATACACAGAGTCCATTTGTTAGTAGCCACAACAACCATATTCGCTCGATCGCATCATGCACTCACCTGAAGTAAATCGTCGAAGGGTCCCTCAGGCTCAGCATCAGTCAGGTGCAAGCGGACGAGTTTTCTGTTGTCGCCATATCTGTGCTTAGATATCCATATAAGAGTCGCGCGAATAACACCATCGACGTCCAGGTTTTCATGTCGATCGCGGTCGTTTTGCGTCATAAATGCCTTTAGGTCTGATAGACACGGCAACACATTTGTTAAATAATGCGAGTGCAATCGGTTTCGTGAATGCAAATCCGTACTGTCCAATCCCGAAAAGACAAGTCTCTCGCGCACAACAGCTTCGGCTTTTTTCTGCTGAAGAGCTGCCTTCATCTTCTTCAATGGTGATTCTTTAGCTGTCGCCTGGGGCAGCATGTGCTTCATCGGAGATCACTTCACGTCGTCCAAAGGTGCTGGGCCACGTTTAGTTGGCGGCATTGGGCTCTTGTTGTCGAGATTAAGAGTGGGAAGGAGAATCTGCTGCGCTGATCTCAATTCCATGATACTCTAAGCGGCCTGAAAAAGCGATCTTTCGGTTCACGAAATCTGTGTTTCGTATCTTTCGGTTCGCCCAATGTTGACATCGAGTTTAAATTTATGATTCGTACTTTATTTATGCACTTGAAATGAAGGCAATAATGTGTACCACATTAAACGACCACAAATGTACAGTACCGGTATTTCAAAATACCGGTACTGA
>JAASFV010000369.1:0-24660 GCA_023334015.1 Globisporangium paddicum
AAACCTGACGCCCGCCGGCAACGATGCCCGTATCACGCTCGTCTGTCTCGACTGCGAGGTCTTGCTGGTCTTCCACAGGAGTTCGAGTCCCGACTGGCACGTCTTCCCAAACTTGACGCTTATCATCGCCGCCGACTGGAGTCTTGTCCCATGATGAGCCCGGAGAGGCGTCAGCGTAGTGCTCCTGCTCACTTTCGACTTCCAGAGCAAACGAACCCGCATTCTCAAATTGCTCGTCCCGCAGCTGGGAACACACAGGCTCCAGCTCAGCGATCTCGATCCACACGATGTCTAGGACATCGTGGAGGATACAGGCACGAGAGCCTTCGACAGCAGCGACGCCGTATGGGTACCTGACGCCTTCGCCTTCTTCAGCCAGTCCAACAGCTGCATCGGTCTTCAAGGGCCCTTCGAAGAGCATTGCCTTGTCATTCGTGATACGGCAGCAGTTGATAAAGTCTGCACACATAGTCATGAATATATAAATCGTGAGTGTTTTCAATTGGAACACAGGCATGTTGTACACGCTTACCCGCTTGTTCCCACGGCACGAGCAAGCGCATGCCGTCAGGCAGACACGCCATCACAAATCCTTCCGTGGGTTTTCCAGAGAGCTCGTCTACAAACAACACGTGGAGCCATCGCTGCGGCACGGCGTCCGCATCTCCACTGGCTCCGAGCGAGAGCGTGGTGTCGGCGACCTCGAACTCGGGCGCGAGCACGGCGATCGCCTTGCCCTTGGACACGCGGCCACACACAGCCGCGCTGCTGTTGGGCGCCGTGCGAATCCGCAGCACGGCCTTCTCTGGCAGCTCTGGGTACAGACAGTACCAGTGCATGGCTGCTCACACGCACGCTGGGATTGCTGGCGCCAGTCGGCTCTTCTTGCGCTCGCGCTCGTGTTGTCCAGCTTTTGTGTGGGATTTATTTTTCGGTAAGTGCGATCACTCGAAAATGAATACTGGACGTTACGATCGAAGTATGTATTTTGAGAGGTTCAGCAGCCGAGCAGTTACGATTCGTGGTTACGGTCCTGAACAGCCAACTTGATCCTGAACCATCTGGTCACCATGTTGGGCGTCACTTGCAAGTTTGCCAAGGTGTCGCGGATGGCCACGAAGAGCCCACTCGATAGCAGCACACACACACACACGCATTTCCCCACATGAGCAACCTTCCGAAGCCCCTGGATGATGATGCACTTTGGATGATCTGGACCCATTTCCCACTAAGTTCGTCTCGGATTTCCATCCTGCGAACATAATGCGTAATTGAGAGGAAACACAGAGAAGTCTGCAGGTATGAATCTGCTAAGTTCGCTCTTGGCTGCTGTCCCCCGCACTTTACGATCTTCTGGGGCCGCGTCTCTCCCGCCTTCTTCCCAGCTGGGACAAGCTCCCTCTTCAAGCAGCTCAAAGAAGAAGGAAACCAGCTGCGTGTGGCTCCAAGCAGCGGCGTCCGGAGCAGCACCCGCCGAATATTTCGGCTCCGACACAGGCATCTGGGTGCGGAGCGTCATCCGCCGCAGTCCAGCGGAGCGCTCGCATCATAATCCTTCCAGTCGCTTCTTCCGGACAAGCGGAGCGGCCGTGGGTGCACGAGAAGCAGTAAGACGCAGTAGGACGCACTTGAGAACGCGCCCCTCACACGACACGAACGGGTGACAAGCCCTCAGAGCGACGCTGCAGAAGAGATACAAAAAAGAGAAACAATGGCGGCGACGGTCGACACGAAGCGCATCCTTGCGCGGTTCATGGTGCACAAGGTCGGCAGCTTTGTCGTCAAGGAGCGCGTGCTCTGCTTCGGCGACAAGGGCTTCTGGACCTACGACCTGGACAACAAACTGCCCACGAACACGTGGCGATACGAAGATGTCGACACTGCGAGCATTGTCGATGGCGAATCGGTACGTTTCATGCGCATGGCTGCTCATGGTGCTGTCGTATGATTCACGCACGATTCACTCCAGCTTGCTCGACTAACGCACTCGATTTCAATACCTATGCGACTGCGCAGGATTTTATCATCTACACGCCACGTCACCGCGTCAAGAAGACGGTGTATCGCTGCCATTTCCGCATGGAAGTGCTCGTGTGCCTCATGCGACTGCGCAGTTTGCACGAATCAAGATCGCCAGGACAGGTCGCCCGCCCCGAGCTGCAAACGCACGTGTTCCAGAGCTTTAAGTACCATAAGCGAGGAGTACAGTCCCCATGTGTCATTGAAGTGCGACCGGATGGTATCTACCAGAAAGACCGCGACGGCGAGCTGATGTCTCACATCCCGTACACGAGCCTGGTCTCCATCGATGTGATCTGTGACGATCATGCTGCGATCAGTCTGAATCACTCGGACAACTCGAGCCTATTCATCGTTCCAAAGCGCACCGAGCTGGCGCTGGCCATCCAGCGCGTAATGCGATCGTACGGGATGCAGATCAACGAATACCGGAAGAAAACGATGGAGGCTGCGTGCAAGGATGAAACTGGAACGTCGTTGGCTGAGGGGACGTCATTTCAGTACCAAGTGCAGAAGATCTCGCAATCGCCAACTAAGGCGACGCCACGATTACTCTCAGTGTCTGAGAAGTACATCACCGAGTCTGTGGATGCGGAAACGGTGGTTTCGAGTCGACCACTCTCTCGCATTTACAGCATTATCCTGTTTCGCGATACGCCCCAAGCTTTTCAAGTGGAGTACGTGGACGGAATTCGACGCACCTACAGCAGCGAACATAACGAAAAGATTGTGTGCGAGTTGCTGGCGTCGTGCCATGCACTGGGAAACCACCAGGTCGATGTGGTGACAACCTTCTATCCCGAATGGATGCGCATGCTCCCGCGAAAGATTATCCAGCACGAAGGTGGAAACCTCGTCAATGCTGGAAAAGAGACGAACGTCATGGACCGCGAACTCCGCGTCGTTCAATCGAGCATCCTGACGCTTCTTGCAAGCTACGGATACGGGAAAACGGTTCGAGTCCAGCGCCAGTTACCGAAAGGGCTCGACGAAGAAATGCACGCCTTGGCACTGGAACTGAACGTGAACACCCCGACGCCTGGTATTATCGCCCAGCCCAACAAGCCGTTTGAGAAGGCGACGTGGGTTGTCGCGCGAGAGATCCACGACATCGTGCTGCGCCACGGCCCCGGACACGGATTTATCCCCACCTACCTACAAACGCTGTATCGTTTGGTTCAAGCACCTCCAGCGATGAGCGCGTTTGTGAGGATCCTCGTGGAGGTAAGTCTGATATTCTCTTGGCATTCTGTTATCTTATCGGAATGTAACTAACTGATAGCTGTGTGGCACGTTTGCACTGTGTAGCGCGGAGAAGAATACATGGGAACCATTACTCAGATTCTGACCTACCGAGTACCGGTCTCAGTTTACTGGATGCTGTTGGTGTTACACCGACTGCTGGAGTCGAAATCCAACCGAGTCCAATGCCGTGAAATTCTGCTATCGAGCAGCTCTTTCCAGCATAAGCTCCTGTCACTCTTTGATGAAGACACCACGGTAAGGATGTCACGTTTTACACTGCACTCTATTGAACGCTCAATGTAATTGACACCTTTTCTTGCTGTTGAGCAGAATCAGAAGTACCTGTCCGAACTGCCAACGATGATGCTGTGCCGCCTAGTCTTGATGTTGGTGAAGACCGACATCACCAAGCACGAAAAACTCACGCTGAGTTTTTACCAAAACCTCGCGACGAAGTACAGAATGCTGCAACGGATCCTGTTCGGCTTTCCAAGTCTGCTCACCGTTGAGTCGTGCGTTGGTCTTCTTAGCCGGATGACAAACAACCCATACTTCGCTCAATTTGGAGGCAGTCAGCTGGGCAGCTCTCGGACTCGACAAGTCCCACACCACTCTCTGACTTTCGGCGAGACCACAAACTACGGCGTCGCAAGCAATCGCGGTACCAATGTGCTCTCCGGTCGGCAAACAGGTATTTTGTCCCGACGAAACAGCTACAACTCGATTCGAAGAACTAGCTTGTCCTCGATCTCATCGAGTGGGAGTACAGCTGGTGGTGGCGCTGCGGTCCAGAATCCGGAGGTGCTGCTGCGTCAATATCGGCTGTTCGTCGAATCGTCGTGCGGTTCATTGAAGAAGAGACTGGATCAGTACAACGAGCCAATCTTCTTGAGACTTCGATACCGCTGTCGCAATGTCTTCTTGCAAGAGCTTATGAGCCATATGATCGGAAGTTTCGAAGAGTTCAAGCGCGTGTACAGCAT
Organism: Globisporangium paddicum; assembly: GCA_023334015.1. NCBI lineage: Eukaryota > Oomycota > Peronosporomycetes > Pythiales > Pythiaceae > Globisporangium > Globisporangium paddicum. The sequence continues at coordinate 4,248 of JAASFV010000369.1, forward strand.
GGAGTGCTACCAGTTCAGTGGGATTTTCAGTACGTCAAATGGACAGCGAGAGAAGTGCGACGTCTACCTGACTCCAAGAGCGTTGATCATCGTCCGTGTGATGAACCGCGAGACCCATGAGTTCGAGTTCAGGTCTATTGAAGAAATCGTGCAGGCTACCAGTGACCCAGATGCGCTGGTTCTGACTGTCGCTAAGAAACTCAAGTACCTGTACTCCGACCAGGCGAAAGTGATCGTGCAGAAACTGAAAAATCTTGCTGGCGCGATTGGCATCCGTTTGCGATCGTCAACCGTTGACCAACTCCCGAAGCAGCAAATCAAAGTGTTGATTGACCAGGATAGCCTCGATTCGTTCAGCTGGCTCGACGTTCAGAAGCGAACAGGAAGGCACGGATCTACCAGACATCGAAGGAAGAAAATTTGCGTCATCGATGGGAGCATCCGGGAGGTTGACAGCACTTCAAACAAGCTGTACTCACTCCGAGCACTTCGTCGGGTTGTGACGCCACGCGCCGACAGAGAAAATAACGAGGCAGTGGTTGCGCTGGAATTCAGCGATGGCTCTCGACTGGTTTACATCCCGGCTGATCTCGACGCATTTCTGGGAGTTCTGTACGATGGATATCGTTTTGTGAACAACTGGGGCGTCTCGTTTGGCTCCGAGTTCTCGAAAATCAACCCGCGGATGACTCCAAGAGCGCTGCTAACAGATGAGCTGGAGCGATACTTCTACTTGAACCACGAAGGCCTCTATGTTCCGTTTCATGCTGAACTCTCCAAGGAGATTGAGAAAGCGAAAGACGAAGGATTAGCAGCGACTTCAGCCACGGACAAGGTCATGTTCGCTTTTGAAAACATGAACATGAACGCTCGCGCAGACGATTTCTCCGGGAAGACTTTTCAAACTCGACTCTCGCAGCTCTCGTTTGGATCGATACTGCGTGGAATTTCAATTTTGGTAAGTACCTTGCTTGATTGTCTGTTCCTTCATTCACACTGAAAATGCTAACTAATATTTATGTGTTTTACTTAGCTTGAGCAGTCCAGCAAACCACCTGTGAGAGTGAACGAAGTTTCGATCATCCTGGATGCGTTTTGCCGTATAACCGACGGCTGTTACAAGATGGTGTCCGACGAGCACATGGAGGTGTCAAAAATCGCTGGGATCTTGGTTAAGCTTGCGGCGTCGGGTGAAACTACATCAACGCTTTGGGCAGTCAATGCTTTGCATTCGCTCATTGCGGATCGATCGCGACTATCAGCCAACAAGTTTTCTGAAAAGAGCAATCGCCACCTCGTGTTCGAGCAGAAGAAATTGTTCCAGCAGCTCGTGGACATTCTGAACCCGCAGAAGGCAAATTGCACCATTGCGGTGCTCCAACTCTTCCTTGAAGTTCTGACGACGACCCGCCTAAGTACCGACAACAATCACTTCGATGCGATCATCAAGGCTTTGAGCTCCCAGCATTCCCGGCTCATGGAGCTTGCGAAGCAAAACGAGAACAGTGGCTTAAAGGTGGCTGCGGTTTCCATTCTAAAGCTCGTTGTTGATCATGGCGATGCGAAAGTCCGACAGCGCATCTGTGACGCAGCTCTGGAGAGTGGCCAAACGCTAAGCGATCTCCACAAAGCATTCTTCTATCCAAGGCAAGATGGACGTGAAGTTTACCAGTTTATCGGAGCAATATGGATTGTGCATCACAAGTCGTCGTACGAGATGCTGCTGCGCATTTTACCAAATGGCTTCCTTCGAATGATTTCGCACGTCGCGACAAGAAAGAAGATCCAGAAAGAGCGTGAACGGAAGCACAAAGCGGATGCGAAAAATCACCTCAAGACTAAAAAAGATGAAGCCCACGCCAGTGCCTCGGCTTGGTTCATCAAGCGGATGCAGCAACAAGTGCTCCCAAGCGTGCCAGAGAGCAACGGGAACCACGTGAAAGTGAAAGAAGACAACAGCAGAATGAACTACTCGGGAGAATCAGCGTCGGATCTTGGACTTCTCGCAGAGCTACTCCAGAAGGACTTTGTGCTCCCGGATTTGATCTGGAATGCTCAAGCTCGAAAGGAGCTCAAGGTTGCTCTAGAAGAAGCGCTGAAAGACTTTGAATCCTGGAAGCAGACTGTGCCGCTTCCTTCGAGCGCACTTGAGTCGATCGGATCATCGCGAAAAGCAGCTACTGAGCCGAAGTGGAACCACAAACAATTTCGCGTCGACTATGAATGTCTCAGCAAGGAGCCTCAAGCCGGACGGTTTTATCTCCGAGTACTCCATGAGAAGATCAAGAATGGCTCACTCCAGTTGGACCAGGTCGCGAACGGATTAGATTCTGCAAACGGTCAGCAAGCTCGACCGAAAAGCCCGCTTTCGAGCGGTTCAGCTGATTTGTTCCACGCAAGTGCAGAGATTGCAAAGTCGCCGCTGCTTTTTTTCAACGAGGTGTACCAGTGCTGGCTCGAAAATCTGCACCTCGGCAGATTTGTTCAGTCCGGAGCCGGTGGAATGCCAGGCAGCGAGTCTCTCTTCTTATCAAAGAGTAACGAGTCTGACGAAAGCTGCTACTGGATGTTGAAGATTTTGATTGAGATCGCACGAGTATTTCCAAGCGTCAGAGACATCACACCCAATCGCGCCAGGTTCCTGATCCAAGTGCTGAACAACTCTTTCGTCGCTGGTGAAATCCAAGACATCGTGGAGCTGATGTTCCAGATGAGCTTCGCGAACGGTGCGACAGAGCAATTCTGTTCGAAGAGGAGCATTCAGATTTTTCTAAATCTCGCTTTGCTTGGTCATCGACGGAAACTCCAAGATGAAAAGCAACAGACTTCCGGAAATACCAATGGTACTGAAGACGACGATGACATCCCGTTGATGGAGGTCCAATCTGATCCAGCTTCTTCGCTGCACATTGCAGGGATGTCGTTTGCTGGCAACTCGCGCTTCAGCCTGAGGTGGAGCGCGAAACACATCGCTACGGAATCTGACAATGACATCAAAATTGACGGCCCATTCACAGTCGTCGAGCTGAAGGAATTTCTGGAGAATGATTCAGCAAGCAGGCGCCAGCACAGTTTTGGCGTGTACGTGTGCTGTTGCTCTAAGCATGCCGGGGCCGACGAAGGCGCTCACAGCTGGAAGTTTCTTGCTGAATTTCCAGAGCTACGGTGGATGGAGTTGCCTGACGAGTCGATTGATCTTCACGAAACGACAACGTACGCCTTGGGAATTCTACGAAACTTCATTTTCAACGAGCAAATTGCGTCGTCGACTTCTGCAGATGTGTGGCCGTTGCCGCTGACTAACAGCATTCTGTCTGAGCCTTCGTCTGTGGCGATGCTTGCACAACTCTTGCTCATTGACAACGAGGTTGTCCACAAGCTGGTGTGCGAGATCCTGCTGTCTTTCAGCGACACCGTTCTCGAGAAGCTCTACTCATGTGGGGCATTCTTCTTCCTCTTCGCTGCGGATACGACTGCAAGAAACAGCGACGATGCAACTTTCGTCCCTGAAGCCAAGCTGCTGAAGAAAATTCACCGAATGCAGAAGTCGGAAGAGCGATACCTCGGCCAGAGTTATCTTCTGGATTTACTTCCAGAGTCGTTGATTACGAGTCTCGACACAGATTCTCCCGAAGCGTTTGCTGAAATCTTCACATGCCGGAAAGCTGATAAAAGGGTGTTGTGGTCTTCGGCGATGCGAAGCCACCTGCAGAAAATGGTCCAAGAGCACATCGAAGACTTCAAAGAGGATCTAGAGCGCGATGTCGGAGCAACGTACAATTACATTCCCATCCCTCCAGTCAGCTACGTTGAACTCTCGCATGACGTGTTCTGCAGTGGCTACTACCTGTCAACGCTTGTCGAGTCTGAAGTCGAAGTCAACGCGATCGAACAACCGCTGATATTGATGAGCAGCATTGAGGAAAAGTGGCGCTACTTAACTCGACGACAAGCAAGAGGACTGGATTCCCTGGATGATACCGGAGCCTTCAAGGTTTTCGGATGGAATGAGGACATGCTCTACACGCTGACAGACCTTCGCGAAAGGTATCGAGATCTGTGCACGAGAGGAGTTGAGGTGACAACTGTCCGCAGCGCGTTTGACACGTTGAGCAGCCGACTTGGACGCAAAGATGAAATGGATCTCGGACGAACAGCAGACGAAGTTATCGACTGCATCCTGAAAGCTCAGCTGATCCTTCTGGAGAAATTCAAGTTCCAGTTCTTCTCGTTCGAGTCCAAGGCCCTTGACTTGCTGATGTCGCTACTTGCTCCGCCCATCAACGCGGACGGAAGTCGCGCTCAAAGCTCGTCGCAGGTCTTTGAAGAGAAGTCAAGAAAGATCCTTCTGGAGCTAGTTGCATCTGCACCGAAGAACATCGCTCTGCTTCTGGCGGTTGAAGACTTCTGGGAGATTTTCCTAGATGCGGTTGAGTACCATGCTGTTGGGCGAAATGCTGAGGCGAAACAAGACATCTTCTCGATTTTGCTGGCGGTTCTCGCATCTGACGAAGGCATTCGATCGCTCTCGCAAAGCGGAGGAGGCGCTACTCAAGCCCCACCAGGAAGTCGTTTTGAGTTTGCATCCGGAGAAGATGAAGACGACGTTTCGACGTTCTTCACAGCCGCGGAGTACCATTCCCAAACGGAATCGACCAAGCAGAGGCACGCAGAATTCATTTATATTCTGGTCGACCGGCTCATGTTGTCGTTTGAGAACATTCAACCATGGCAGCTGCAAAAGATCTCGTTTGAGATCATTTCAGCTCTTTGTCGATCGCGCGAGCTTCAGAACCAAGTTGTCGAGTCGACTCGTGTCTTCTGGAAAGGGTTGTACCTCATGCTGACATCTGGAGAGGGATCCAGCGCGTATCGGTATGGCGAAACAGGCATCACCCAGCATAAGAAGGAGCGCGAAACGCTAGACAGCGCTTTCCTCGCAATCAAAGCGATCTCCCTGGGGCTGAATGGTGACAGTCGATCAAAAGCATTGGATGCGCTCGCGAATCTGCTGCCACTCGACTTCTTGGACTACCTCGAGAGGCCGACCGGTGAAGAGTTTTGCCAGATATTGCTCTCTGAAGTCCGCGAACCGACTTGCATCTGGGATGCGAGTATGCGCTCGGAGCTCATGCAGCTCATCGAAGAATATTGCACCGACAGCAGCGGAGACGAGCTGTCGTTCCTCGAGAGCTCGATGAACTACATGTACGACTGCCTGAAGGACGAGCCTGTCGTCGGTGGGATTTACTTGAGCATTCTTCTCGAGAAAGCGAACATGGATCCCAACTCCATTGAAAAATATCTGGACCCAGCTTCAGCGAGAGACTTTTTAGAGGCGATCTTCATCTTCCTGAACGAGAATCGAGACCCCAGCTTAGGTTTGTACACCGACACACTGCCAGCTCTCGAGTGCCTGAACATTCTAGCCGACGTTAAAGCGTACATGCTGTCCTTTGCAGACTGCTTGGAGCAACACGTTGATGACTTTGATCCTGTCAACGCGTCGATCTCCGTTGCGACACTGGGTCGATATCTGTTGCCGTTTGACAAGGTCGCAGAAGAGAAGGGCTTTTCGATCTCATCGCGGCGGTCGCTGTCAACTTACGGGTTCAACAAGAAAGGAAACACCGATGGCCTTCCGTCTGGAATGGAAAGCGAGTTTGGCAACGCTGAGTACCTGCTACGTCAAGAACTTGCGCTGCTCATCCTGAATAAGATCTGCGGATTCGAGTGCAGCTTGGAGAAGATGCTGGTTCCATTCTGTCAGTTCACGTGGAGTCTGCAAGTCATCACCGACCACCTTGGATATGACCAGGCGTTCTACGCGTTGTCATGCTTGGCGGAACTCTGTGACACTTGCCTCAGCATCGCGGAATACGTAGAGCGAAGCGGGCTTTGGGTCGAAGTTCTGGGCGTGGCACTTCAATCAAAGCAACACGTACTGCACGAGAACTTCCTTCGCGCAGAGGCATTGCGAGGACCAGCGTTCGAGATTCTCTACGCGCTGTTCGAGAAAGATTTTTCTCTGCGAGAGCGGATGTACAGCGGACTCTGTCGATTCCTGCCGTACCCCGTCGTTTACCAGATCCACTTGGACTACACCAAAGCGCCCAAGTTTTTCGACGACAACCACGAGAAGAGTGACCTGATCTGGAACTCGCATTGGAGAACCGAAGTTCGGAAGAAGCTAGACGAGATCATTTGCAGAAATCGGATTGAGCGCTCTCTCGTGAAGCGTGACTCTGTCATTCTCGATGATGACACCGACTACGTCCAGTATCCAAACAACTTTGTTGCCGGACTGTACCTCGACCGGTTTTTGTCGCGACCGGACCCAGAAGCGTTGACGAATCCAGCACACAACCTCGAGCTTCTATTCCAACTGTGGCGTTCCAAGTGGGATTACCTCATAACGCTAGATCTCCAAAGCCCACCTGAGGGTATCCAGCTGATCGCAGATGAAGTGGATAGGCTGACCACCGCAATAACGTATATTCTGCGAGCTCCGCTGGACATCGATGACAGTATCGCGAACAGCCAGATTCCGGACCAGATTGTGAAGCTCGTGCGTCACTGCAACTCGCACATGGTGCAAATTTTCCCTTACCGCTGTGTTCTTCGCCTCGCTCGTCGCTTGATGCAGTTTCCAGAAATGGTCTCCCGTGAGTTCTTGGAGCTGCTCATCTGTCGAATCACAATGCAGCATACGGACATCCCAGCGCTCTTGAAGCTCGTTCGCCGCATCCTTGAAGTTCGTAGCGCCCCGCCCGCGGATGGATCCAGCAAGACAGAACCAGCCTTTCTCCTGCGAGAACTGACCTATTACCCTGCAATGGTGAAGTTCTTGGAGACCCTAGTGGAGAGCAAGCAGACGAGCAATGACAGCACCGTAATCAGCAACGCCAATCGCATCCTTCGTATCGTGAAAAGCGAGCGCGGACGAGACGAAAGCTTCATTGCATCCAGCTTCATGGAGAGAAAGAGTACTCGCTGGCTCAATGCAACCTTGACGGAAAGCAAAGCACCATCCAAAAAAAAACTTCGCGAGGAGCCACTGCGCGCGGCCCCGCCAGATAGCTTCATCGTCGCCGACATCGAAAATGGGCACAACAAGGGTATACCGGTGAGTGCGATGAGTGCGATAAGCTTTGATGTTGACGGTGAAAGAGAGATCCCGAGTTACAACGGCAACGGCACTTTTGTCGTCGACGACGAGCGCGAAATGGAAATCGACCGAGTCCAAGCGCCCCCGAAAAGTATCAACTTCGACGGCGACATTTTCGAAGTGACTGATGCACCTGCTCCTCCTCGAAGCTTCCGGTTCAAGGGCAACGAAGCGAATCCATCCCCGCTACCGTCTCCGAAAATACTTCGGCAGTCGACTTTGCGCGCCAACTACGAGCCTGCGCACACTGACTACCACGCTGCAAAGGCTGCCGAATACAGCATCGAAGTCGAAGAGCCGCGCACCCACCGTGGAAGCTTGCCCGACGCAAGAGCTCTCGAAGCGCAGCCGCCGCCATCCAGTCACTATATCGGCACCTACCCATCTTCTCGCATTGACCCTTCGACTTTGAACGACAGTCAGTACTCGACGCAGAATTTCCCGAGGAGTGGCATGACAAGTGAGATCGGATCAGAGCGTCGGTACTCGCTGCTCGACTCGTGGAAGACACCGAGCACTGGTCAGTCGACCAACTCGTCGCTCATGTCGCTCACAAGCACTCGACGAGGCCGCCGCGCGACCGCGCTCTACAGTCGCCACAAATCGCAAACTCCGAAGCGTTGGGGGCTGTTCAATAGGTGAACTGGAGGTGCGTAGTGCTCTGTCAGTTCAAACTGAAAATCTGAATTTGAAAAAATACGAACTTAAGCACATTTGCGAACTTAATGCCTTGAAAGTTGAAGTGACCATCATTCTTTTATCTGGCATTTCCGCAAAGCCCGCATTCCACAATTCGACAAGAAGCGCATAGAGCAGACATGGACGAGAGTGAGGCAGATACGCGTGCGGACATGAGCAGCGTGTTTCCTGCCCACATACTGCCGTGCTTCAAGTACGAGCGCATGAACAGAATGCAGCGGCAGGTGCTGCCAGCAGCATACACGTCGACAGACAACCTCGTCGTTTGCGCGCCCACAGGTATGACTTGATACGTGTGATCGTGTATTATGCTGCAAATGGGACTGGTTGATGTGTGTGCTGACGGTATTGTGGTCCCAAAGGTTCTGGTAAGACGGCCGTGTTTGAGGCGGCTTTCCTCCAGAACTTTGAGAAGCGTCGGGTGGCGCGAGCAAAAGCGCTGTATATCGCTCCGACGAAGGCTCTCTTGCAGGAAAGGTGAGTATAACACCCCCGTTAGTGCAGACTAGTTACATTATTATTGACGAGTGACCCGTTGAGTGGCCCTGCAGATTGCATGACTGGAGTGCTCGCTTTGGGGAAACTACCCTGGACATGAGATTCGTCGACCTATCAAGCGATATACATATAAACGATGGTGGCGAAGCAGATGAAGCAGATATACTCCTCAGTACTGCAGAAAAGGTAAACATTGACGTGTTTGCTCACCGAAGACGTACATATAGCTCTAATCTGAAGAAATGTTGCAGTGGGACACTGTGACGAGGATGCCACCTTATGATCAGGTAAGTACTTAAAGTATCATCGTGAAGTGGATGATTTTGCCACAAACTCTCTGAGCTAAATGTATGATTTGTGTATCAAGAGTATTGCTGCCCGCGTGGAACTGCTGCTTGTCGATGAAATCCACCAAATTGGAGATGGCTCGCGAGGAGCAGTACTCGAAAGTGTGATTTGTCGGATGATGAATCTGTCCAAGCTTTCTGCATCGCAGAACACTGGGCTGCCGATCAAGAGCTTGTACGTCCTGCATTGGTTTCTCCTTTTTTTTCGGATAATGGTGATTGTACCTCACACGTGTCTAGGCGAGTTGTCGGACTCTCGGCGACATTTTCGAACATTGAAGACGTTGCGAAATGGATTCGTTGCCCGATGGAAATGCTCTTTCAGGTATGTGTGTAGTGCCCTTTACTCAAAGGAAAATGGCAGAAAATTGACCTATTGCTTACAAGTTTGGGAACGAGTATCGACCAGGTGTGTTTCATCGTTGCATTTTCTGAATAAATCTCGCGCATATGGCTTGAAAATCTGACATCTCTCTCTTTATTGCAGTTCCCTTGACTTGCCACGTTATTGGTTATAGCAACGCGGTGAATCCATTCTTATTTGAGAGGTATGTAAGCTGACAGGACGCCAATGAGAGGGGACTCATAGACAAGAGTTTCTTTCAGAAATGATCTACCCATGAAGGAGGGAGGACTCATGGACAAATGTTGTTTTGCAGAAATCTTGACAACAGCGTGCACGCAATTATCCAAAAGCATTCCAGTGGCAAGCCAACGTTGGTATTCTGCAACTCGAGGAAATCCGCGACGCGTCTTGCTGAGTACGGAGCTATTGAAGTGGCAATACCAGTATGGACAGCGTCTCACCGCTGTGTATGATAGAGTGCTGGCAACGTACACCAAGGACATTTTTTCAATTACCAACTCTGAAAGCAAGCAGGTAAGAAGAAGATATACTCTAAGCATTTCTTTTCCGATATACTCACGTATGCATCTGATGCAGAAATTATTTGAGGAGGCGAGCAAGGTACGCATTATGCTCTCTGTGTAACTTTGACGACTAAGTTCTAATGGTTCTGTGTCAGGTATCCTCGAACCACAAATGGCTTGTTGGGCTCCGTTGTGGAGTCGGGTACCACCACGCCGCTCTTAAAGTCGAAGAAAGGTATGTCAAAGTAAATCCAATCTCACTTGCTTGCAATTAAGTGGCTAAAAAACCGTTTGGTGCAACAGAACCATCACTGAGGCGATGTTTCGCGGAGGTCATCTGCAGATATTATGGTACCGCGATTTACACACATATGTTCTACGATGCAACCTGCGTTCCTGACATGTATTTGTGTGCACGCAGTTGTACCAGTTCCCTTGCTGTTGGGGTCAATCTAGTAAGTCTTCATTATGCAATGTGTGGCTGCTCCGTTGTCTAATAGAGTTTGGTGATTTCAGCCAGCACGACTTGTCATCATCAAGTCGACACAAATTTACCAAGGGGATTCGGGATACGAAGAACAGCCTCCAAGCAGTATTCTTCAAATGATCGGGAGAGCTGGACGGCCTGGCTTTGACAGGTATTGCTAGCTGCTATGATATGCACGTCTCGATTCTGACAATTAACGAAACTCTTAATATTCTACCAGCTGCGGTGTTGCAGTGGTCATGACTGAAAGAAAGATGGTCGATAAGTACCGACAACTTTGCAGGTACCGTGAAAACATTAGATTTATCCATGTCATCTGGGATGTGCCTCACGCATTGTCTTCTCACGCAGCAACTCGCCCAACTTGAAAATCGAGAGCTCGATACCAAACTACTTGCACGAAAGCTTGAACTGTGAATTCGTGCTAGGGACAGGTGAGGAAGTGTAATGGCATCTTGCACCCAAAGTATATGCCGACTAACTCTCGTCTCAACTTTTTCTACCAGTGCGCAGCAAAAGCCAAGCCAAGAGCTGGGTAGAGGTAAGCGTATATTATGCTGACACAGAGCCCTAATGGAAAGCTGACACTTTGCATTCTTGATACAGTTGACATTTTTTGCGAGAAGCTGCGAAAGCTCCCGTTCACTCGGTCGCGTCCAGCAAGCTGTCGATGCTTCGTTGAAAATGCTCTATGGAAGTACAGTGATTCCAGATAGCAGCAATCCGGAGCTTCTGCAGCCAACCAAGCTGGGCATATTGATGAGCCAGCATTACCTCCGGATCGATACCATGAAAATGGTTTCTCGTCTGGCTCAGAGCCCGTTAAGCACATCGTACCTCTTGCAGCTTCTCACGAGGTGCGAAGAAATCCAGCAGCACCCACTTCGACGAAGCGAAAAGAAAATTTTGAACCAACTCAACGATGGCAAGATACGATTTTATGCGAAGGGTGTTGCGGTCAAAAACGTCGTCAACACCACCGAGATGAAGATCAGCATTCTGATCCAAGCTGGAATCGGAAGACTTCTGCACCTAGATGACACCCTCTATCCCGAAATGCTAGAATGCTTGGAAGGCTCTGAACGCGTATTGAGAGGTAAACAATAGTTTTGGTTGCTGATTGCTGAATGTTGAGTGGGCTCTCACATGTTCTGCTTTGCAGCCGTGATCGAGTTTTTGGCGCACCAGAATTGCGGCGAAGCAGTGTCAATTGCACACAACTTGTGGCGTTGCGTGAAATTACGCTCATGGGATGAAAGCGGAGGGTGCACTTCCCTACGCCAAATCGAAGGCATCGACATGCAGATCGCAACGTCTCTCGAATACATGGGAGTTCGGACGCTTCGCCAGCTAGCAGGTGCTGAACCAGGAAATCTCATGAGATACATCCATCAAGACATCCAATTCTGCTCGAACATTGTCAGCAAAGCTGCATTCATTGCAGATTTCTTCGCTGTGGTGTCAACTGTGGAAGAAATGGTGCACGTTGCAGTGAAGATGAAGCCTTCGCGAGCGTACTCTTCATCAGCTGAAGCAACGCAATTCAAGCAAACGTGCACTCTGCTCGTGTGGGTTCCAGACAAGATATTACTGTACCGCGAAGCAGTTAAATCCGAGACAACATTCGATGTCCAGCTTACAAGATCCGTCAGAGAGAACAATCGACTCATCTACGTTCGACTCTTCCATGATCAGTTTGCCGGAATGGACGAGCGCTTCGAAGTAGCTCTTCATGGAGAAGCGCATTCAGATTTGGTTGTTCGAAGTACTGCAAATGAAGTCAACGCGGAGCTGCGTCCCTCAATCCCGGCGGTTCGAGCAAGAACTGTGCCGAGCCGAGACACCAGTGATGAAACAAGTGATGGAGATCCGCCATCCTCAAATCAAGACAGCAGCAAGTTGCTCCGAGAGATAAAAAAGCTCGAGAGACACCACAAAATGGCGAAGCAGCAGAGCATAATTCAGTATCTACGCCACGCTCCAGAGAGTGAAGCACATACTCCAATCATTCGTCAAGACCGTCAGCGTCCTGACAACTCCCAGTTTCAAAGCGAGACTGCAAGGGACGAAGTACCGAGCCAGCTGAGTTACGTGGCAACTTCCAATTCTCACGCTAATTTCAGAGTCAATGCGCAAAGCCACAAGCGAAAGGCAAGAGCAACGGGCGAGAATGATCTACTGGTGAAGATCCCTGTTAAAGTGGTTCACGCCATTCCTTCAGATGACGACAACATCAACTGTACCAGTGTCGGAACTACCAAGAAACGCGTCACCACCATTCGAGATGCCCTCACAAAGCGCAAAGCTGCAGATAGTTTGTTCGCTCACTTCCGATTTACCAAGCGATCGACCGTGGACATTGATCAAGCAGTGAAAATCAAGACCGCTGCTCAAGGTTTAACTGAGAAAACGAAGCCATGCAAGGTGATGAAGAACTTTTCAGACTTCAGAGCTAACCGATCAGCAGCGCAACATCCTACAAGATCTTCAAGCTCCAACGGTACGAAGACGCGCACAAAATCGACCAGGATCGATACCACGAGCGGACCTACTGCGTTGGGACATTTGGAAGTGACACCTTGTTCTATCCGCTCGACGCCATTCTTCCAGTCGTTCGTGCGGGACAAGGTAAGAGGTCCAACTTCTGCAATTCGCATCTGTTATGAATTGCTAAGCTGATTCTGTGTCGATCTAGCTTGAAGTCAACCCCACAGCGCACTTCTTCATACAGAGCGACAGATCCCGTTCAACTGTAGACGATCAAATGATGCATCGATTTGATCATCCAACTCAGGAGAAGGGCAACTCGGGCGCGTCGTTCTACTCTGAAGACGAGAGCAGCATGGACGGCTGCATTTCTGCAAAAGAAGTCCATGTCATTCCAAGTCTCGAGCAAGGAAGCAGCCCATTCGAGTCGATTTTCTTCTAGAAAGTAGATCAAAAGGACTTCCGAATACAAGTGGGTAGTTTCCGTTTTGTGATCAACAAAGTTGGAATCATACTTCGAAAACCACTGGCTTCTGATCATTCGAATCAGATTCAGCTGACCAGTCGTTCATGAAAGGTCACCCTGCAACTTCTCCAGCCGCATGCGTAGTGAACAAAGCAGCACCGGCGTGCAGACTGACATGCGAATCCGTGACCTGCTCGTGGCGGTGTGTGCGCTATGCTTCGTGGAGACTGCAACAAGTTTGCAGGAACGACAGCTGTACGCAACCGCGAGTGCACTGTCATCATTCGAGGACGCGCCTGACAGCTCGCTTTGTGGAGAACAGGTCGAGAAGGAGACGGGCTTCTTCGGCGGGCTCTACTACATCTTCTACGAGTCCTCGAGCTCGAAACCAAGCGATGACCCCGTCATCCTATGGTTGTCTGGAGGACCAGGTTGCTCAGGACTCGCTGGCGGGCTTTTTGAGCTCGGCCCGTGCATCTTCGATGACGAAGTTGGCGGGATCTCGTTCAATCCGCACGCGTGGAGCTCGCTCGCCAACGTAATCTTCCTCGACCAGCCGCGCGGCACGGGATTCAGCGACCCGGACGCCGACAATTTCTGGACCCACGAGACATCCACAGAGGACATGACGGAGTTTATCAACCAGTTCTTCTCCAAGCATTCGGCGCTCGCGACCCACGATTTCTACATCTTTGGAGAGAGCTACGGCGGCCACTTCGTCCCGGACTTGGCAGAGCATCTTCTCAAGAGCGATAATCCGCGGTGGAAACCTGTGCTAAAGGGGGTCGGGATCGGCAATGGCGTGGTCTCGCCCAAGACGGTGGTGGATTCGTACGTGGGGTTCGCAGCTTCGAATACGTACGGCAAGGATCTCATCGGGTCAACTAAGCCTGAGCTCCAAGAACTGGCGAAGCAGTTTGCTGAAGCGTCTGAGAGATGCAACCGTGGCCCAAGTCGCCAGCTTCGATCACTGCGCACACACCCAGCAGCTGACTGTGACGACGCCGTCCGTCTTTTCCACCAGTTTAATGGGCTCGGGAGCTCGGGCGTCACCGATGCTGGCTGGAACGTGTACGATATGCGCCGAGAATGCCACGCGGACGACCGCATCGGCCTCTGCTACCGATTTTCCCGCCTCGAAGACTTTGTCAACCAGAAGCACGTGCTCGCGTACTTGGGCGTGACGGACCGGAGCTGGCAGCTCTGTCACATGGACCTCACAATGAGTTTGCGGCAATGGGACTACTTGGAGGAAAGCGAGTCGCGCGTCGCGTTCCTTCTCGAGCACAACGTGCGCGTGCTCGTGTACGGCGGGGACGCCGACACGGTCGTAAACTGGATGGCGCAGGATGAATGGACGCGTCGGTTGCAGTGGAGTCACCAACAAGCGTTCAACGAGGCTCCGCTATCTTCGTTTATCGTGAATGGAGAGCAAGTCGGGCTGGTGCGAACTACAAACGGACTGAGCTTCATGAAGGTGTTCGAGGCAGGCCATGTACGTACCCTCTGGTCTTGATTGGGCTCTTGAGCCATGTTGCATGCATGCTAACCCACGACTCGTTTTTGTGCTTTCTGCACAAACAACCATAAATCTGTAGATGGTGCCTCGTGATCAGCCCCAAGTGGCGCACGAGATGGTCCGACGCTTCCTCTTCGACGACGCCAGGGTCGCCAGCACCTCATTCACTTAAAATACACAACCAACAACAAGCCTCTAAGCCAGGATAGACGCAACATTTAAGTTAGATTTGAGGTTAAAGAACAGTCCGTTCGAGCGAGTTGACATGCGCTCGCTCTCCTCTATATGACAGCGCGCCTAGGCGCCGTTGCACGTCCAGCAGAGCACGCGGTCGAACTGTTGGTCGCAGCTGCAAGATACGAATAGCACATATAAAAGATTAGTTTCTGAGTTCAGAGATCACCATCCTAAAAAAATAGCAATTGGACATACTTGAGCGTGGAGCAGAGGGAGCAGAACTGGCTGGAGCAGCTCTCGCAGTCGCGGCGGCAGCACGCACCGATGAGCTTTTCGCAGTACGCGCATCGATCCAGCGCTGGCGGTGCGTTTTGAGTTCGCTTTCCGCTCTCGCACACCGCGCAGCATGCATTGTTAGTCGCAGGCAGCATGGCCATGGCCTGCATGTGCGCACTGTGCCTCTTCATGCGCGCGTTTGTGACCGCCGCCGACATCATCCGACTCATCGCATCTACAATCACGCAGATGAAACGCACAGCAGCCACGTCAGCAAGAAGCGCGACAACAATAAAAAAAAATAGCGTGCGCGTTTCCTTTACCAATGGGCACGGAGCGATCTCGGAGCCGCTTCATGGGCACCGGCTTCGCGCGCTGGAAAGCGCCGGCCAGCGGGTTCTGCTTCCAGGGCGAGATGGAAGCGAACGTGGGGGCGCCGTGCTGCGATGGGTGCACGGGGGAGAACGTGCCGCTCGCCTGCTCTGCGTACTCGTCGTCGTCGCGTCCGCGCTTCATCTCAGTTCTGCTGGCTCTTGTAAATCAACGAATGCCAAAGTTCCCGCGCAAAAAGCTGGGCTCTCCTATAAAGTACGAATCATTTAACGTGGGTGCGCCATAAAAGCCATGTCAATACAAATCGCAAGTATTTTTTCTACATTTTGAAGTTTTTTGAGATACCGTATTTTACCACCAAAATGTGTCGGGATGGACGACATCAATTTAAGCTTGGCCCCACTATGCTAAAATAGGGTCAAAATCTCTCTGTTATGTATTGAAATCCATTAGCAATACCGGTGGTTTTGACCCGTTCGCGCAGTCGCCGAAAAAAGGGATCAAAACCTCCGGTATTGCTAATGGATTTCGATACACAACGGGGAGGTTTTGACCATTTCTTAAGCATAGTGGGGCCAAGATTAAATTGATGTCGTCCATCCCGACACATTTTGGTGGTATAATACGGTATATCTAAAACTTTAAAAATGTCCAATTGAAGTATATTTCTTGGTACATTTTCCTATGACTGATTTGTTGTAATGCAGTTTTGCTGACCAGGAAGTCAAACGTGCTGGGTGACCAGATGATCATACATATTTTTCCACTTTCGACAGTTTGGTTTTGGCGGCAGTCGATTTTCGACGATTTCGACAATTTCAGAAAAATAAACAGTGCGGATTGGCTGTTAATGGGTGATTATTTTTTTCTTATCAGAAACGAGTGAGTCAGATTGAATCAGAAAGTCATATTTCAAACAATTACAGTAACGCTCCTATCAAAGATGAATTATATCGATACAATTCCGAGTGTAAAGGCCGTTCTTTCAATTCTTCGAGGAGCTCCCAGTGGAACTTGTCCCATCTACCAAACATGAGAACCGATTATTGGATAAAGTGTGGTCCACACTATGAAGGTGTCAGGAGTAATAAAACCGTCTGGTGTGGGCCACATCAAGAACATTTAGCTTTTTCAAACTAGATACTTCATCCACTCGCGTTCTTGTCAGCAATGCGGGTCGATGCGAGCGTACACGACGACGAAGAAAAAGAGTTGGTTTGTATGTATGCGTTAGTATACATTAATTTACTGAATGAGCGCACGTGTGGGCCACGGACCAGCGTTTGTGTGGAATGACTACGTCACAGAGCTCCTGTACCACACAGGGCGGTTTCAGCGTCGCTATAGAATATTTCTGCCGGTATATGAACAGATCAGTGTGCTTGTTTACCCTTCGGTCAGAATGCTGCACAACAATTCATGCATTAACGTGGGTGTGGTCCTTCATTGCACGGTTAGATGACTGGCAGACGGTAGTTATGATGACATACCGGCTGCTGTTTCTCTCAGTGTGTAATGGGCCTTAGCCAGCCATGAAGGTGGATCTGTTTACCAGATCATGTGCGTCATACACTACCTTCGTTGTGCATCATGTGTGCGAAGAACAAAGAACTTACGGACACGGTAATCCCACATACATGGGTGGCGTCACTCGATGACGCCACTGAGGAGTTCCTGTACTCCTTAATACAGAGAGCGTTGATCACATGTACTAATCAAGTGTATGGTGATTGTCGCTTGTACTAATCAAGTACGGAATGATGGTTCCTGCTTGGAAACTATCTGGTGACGCAGGCGACGTGTTGCTGCGGGTTGAAGTGATGGCGCAAACTGATTACATTACAGGGGATTTATCACTGGATTTCAAGTTGAAGTTTAAGGGTCTTATAGGTTGAACCTCGAATGTATCCAAGTTTTATACCAGTAGGTAGGTTTTATTAATAAAATATCTAGGAGACTGCAATCGACTTTCACAGCTTTGAGATGCTCCTTTGCACCATCATCATGAGCTCGACGCGCTCCTTTGTTTCTTTCAACCAAGTAGCACTGATAGCTGCGACATGGTCCTCGATCTGTCGCAAGTTCTGCTGTTGCTTCAAGTGGAGCTCTTCTTCTGAAAACTCGATTTGGCGTTTATTGAAGTTGGCCTTTTCTTTGCTGTTCATCAGCTCCTTGATTGCCTCGACGATGGCTTTACCTTTTTATCCTGTCGACAAATGCACCACAAAATAATCAGTGTAACATGTGAAGCCAATACCGCACACACTGGATATCTAAACTTGCCTTGTTTTTATGGTGTCGCTCTGGCTTGTGCGCTGAGTAGCATGGGATCTAAATGGTCGGTATTGATCTCAGACGGTGTCTGGGCGACGCAAGCGAGCACATTCGGTCAGGTGACAGTCGCCAATTGGTGCAAGTAAAGCACTTCGAGTCGCTCCCCGACTGAACGTTTTGAATTGCTGTGGTTCCCAGACAGCTTAAGCTTCCTGTTTGCGCTACAATATGCAAACATCTTTCCAAATCTCTACAACTTTTTGCATCACACGGCATAAATGCTGATAGATAAACGTTCACATAGCAATCGTCAAAATGGACCATGTCATTGTATTCTACCATGTCTTCGTCGTTGTAGATGCTTGTCATGTCCGTTCAGAAATTAGACGAGGCGCCGACAATGCGCGTGTCATGCTGGTGGCGCGTGACAGGGTCGCCATGACTGGCGAAACACTCGCAGAACTCGTCCGAGACGAGCACGTTCAGAAGGTAGAAGACGCTGTCCACTGTGTGTCGCTGACTTGGTGCTGTTTAGCCCATACACAGCGCCAGTCGTTGCTATAGCGCGAGCTGTCATGATTGGAGCGCGGGTTGCGTCCAAGTAGACCCCCTTTGCCAGCGTCGATGGCGTTGTTCGGTTCTTTCCGCACTCCGACCGAAGCTCGTTCGCCGACATAACCTCGTACGCCTTCATCTGATCATCGATGCTGGGCTCCATCGTCGTGGACTTTTCTGTTTTGGCTGCATTGCAGCTTTTCCGCTGTCTCTGAGTTGTCCTTTCCGTCATTTATTTGGAATCGATGAGTATGGAAAGTTTAAGAAAATAACAAGGACTTTGTCAAAGCTGTATGCCACTTGCTGGTCGTTGACTTAGGTATAAAAGCGATTGATTCTTTGCTTGCAAGAAATGACAGCAATTCACACAAATTCGCGAGCAAGCAAGAGCAATTCTATCATCAGGAAGGAGGCGAGTGCCACAGCAGATGCGTGACATCCCTGGGGCAGGTGTGTTGAGAATACAGCAATTCAATATGCGTCGCGAACGCGACGACTTTAGCAAAATAAACATACAGCAACGAAAGAAAAATGGTTCATTCCTTTTTGGGAGTATGCAAGGGCGGCTGTACCTCCATCAAGAGCTCTAGCGCCACAGCTGTAGCATGAACGATCTATTGGCATACCAGTCAGGCTGGCATACAGCGTGGACCGGGCCGAGCCGGCAGCTGTTGAGCAAGTATTGGCGATCTGTGCGCATGGCAAAGCTAATTGTATTAGTTACTGTATGCTCTATGTGAATATACAGAGAGCCGTCTCACAGCCACCGCAATGCCAGCCACCTCACTTCTGAATCTGCGGCGCAGTGGGCATTGCGAGTTGCGAGCGTCCCAACTGTGGCATTCCGCTCCAGCCATCTCTGTGTCATTTGTTTGATTGCTAACACATCGAATATTTGCTATGATTACAACACGCAGTACTGACGGTGATACATCACACGACTTGGTGCTCTGCATGGGGAACAAGATGAACCGTCATATGCGTTAGTGGAATGTGATTACCGTATTTTACCTGTCTTAAGGGTACCCCCAATGTGCACAAGGGGTAGGGGAATGCTGGCGACAAAAACGAGCCATGTACACGTACCTAAGAGGGTGTATAAAGTGCCTTTACTGTACTTTAAAGGAGTGATACAGAACTAGCATGCAACCTGCCGTTGCTTTCAAAACCACCATTCCAACAGCCAACAGGCACAAGTACAAAATAATCTGCGATGGCGCCGTACGCGCGCGGCTGACGGAAAGGTGAGTTCGCTGTTGGCGTCGAGCTTTTTCGTGGTGCTCTATCTCTATACTGACGAGCTATGTGCGTGTTTACAGCCGCGCAGGCGCAGTGGAAGTTGCGCTTTTCATGGACGTATCAACAAACTCAACACATGGCGGTCAACATGAATGCGGTTGTGTATTGAATTGGTTTACTCTGACTCGTCCTCTGAGCTCTCGCTTTCTTCACCAGCGGTGCGAATGCCGTCGTCCGAGCAAACTTCGGAATTGATGCGGTGGCTCAGGGCGAGCCTCGACATTGCGGCAAGCAGCACATGCACGTCGTCAAGCAAATTCTGCTCGGGTGACTCTGACCGAGTGTCATTGAGCAGACCGATCCTCTTGAAGCCGCCGGTAATGGTCGCGGTGGTCAAGCCAGCCCACTCCTCTACAATCCAGGTTGCGATGTCAGCTCGAGTTGGCGCCGCGAGCTGGAAAGCACCAGCTTGGCTTGTTGATTGCGCTTGCGCCTCGCGCTGACCAGATGGTGGTTGTCGGCTAAGTCAGACGCCGAATCGTCGTCTTCACCGGCATGACTGTAGCGGTACTCCTGTCGTTCAAGGTCCGAGGCTTCAAGTCGTTCTCGTGCGTCTTGCGCACTGTCGATAGCTGTCGTGCAAGTCGCGTCTGTACGGGCAACACTCGTTGCTGATCCAAGAGAAGTGACCGCGTCTATTGCTGGTCCGCGCGCGTCTGCTGCTCGTCCACGTTCGATGTCTGTTATTGAGGGCGCAGGAGCTTCAACTGTGACTGCTACTCTTTGTCGCTCGACATGGCTACCAGGAGCGAGCTGCTCATCGTCGAGTCGGTGCCGATCCCCGTCAGGGCACACGAGTATTTGATAGCCGAGGCGCAAGAGGTGGTCACCATGGTCGCGCCGCTCGAGATTGTCGTGTCGCTCGCACAGAGCCACGTTGGCGACGCCGTCGTCGTGAAGTATACAATGCGGCTCCACATCTCGAAGTAGCTGCTCGCGCATGGCGCCCACTGCTGGC
>JAASFV010000370.1:0-24659 GCA_023334015.1 Globisporangium paddicum
CCGGGCCGACAGGCCTGGACAAGTGGCTCCCAAATAATGCGTCCATTACCTCAACAAACAGTACAGCGCAGCAACTGTAGCTACAGTGCTCAGCCGATACCTGAGAGTGAGCCTCCAGCCTAACCGAGCAGGCATTTTTCGAATGCTCATGCCGCTCGGACCGGCTGCAATCTTGCCCGTGTCAAACAAGAACTCCAACATGTACTGTACAATACCGTACAGTATGGGGAATACGCCACGTTGCCCTGAACAGACAAGGCCAAGCGAACAGGACAGCAGCAAACCTTTTTGCATGGCCTGCAGTTGTCAAACAGCGGATTACGTGCACCCCTTCCAGGTGGTGTTGCCAGGCTTTGCAGCCAACGCAGGCCCGCTGAGCGGGGCCTACGGCAACACCTTGGCGCAGACCCCCAAGTGCCCCATTATCAAAGGCAGTCAACATTAAGACTGGTGAACTGACCCAGACAAATACAACAAACAAGAACGCAGTTTGGTTCGGAATTTACTAGGACGCATCCCCTTCAAGTCGTGCTGGCTTTTGCGGAAGAGCAGGAGCGCATCTCGCTCACAGCCTCAATTCAATCCGTTGCAAGTCTCATGGAGCACAAGTGGACGCTGGCGGATCCACCTACAACCAACCACATGCAGCCCACAAATCAAATCCGTCCGCAGCCCGTGAAGCTTTTTCCGCTCTCGTCACTCGCTTCAAAGTGAATTCGTCCGTTGGATCTTTGGCTCCTCCTCTTTCCGGTTGATGGGCTCTGTGGGGATGTTCGCTGCTTTTTAGGTATGGTACCGTAGGGTGACAAAGTCCTGTCTGCCTGGCCTACTAAGGATGTGTGTGCTGGTGCGAGTTGAGGAGAGTTATTATCACCTCTTTAAATATGCCATATGTTTAAAGCTGCTAACGTTTAGGAACATACTCTGGTCAAGTCTAATTGATCTATTTGCACTCTTTAAACATCTACATGCGCAAACTACATATACTACTCATTATGAAGGGACGTGTAGCTGTTGTCAGCACCTCCATTTCACACGGCACGGAAAGCATGAAGTGCTGTCGAGGAACGCGCTCCACGAGCACCTGCAGACGGTGTCGACACCTCCCGCGTGTGTGTTTGAGGTGAGCACCAATGCCTGTCAGAGCACAGCATTACGTGCGTGCATCTCCCGTCGGCTCGTGCAAAGAGCTCGACGTGTGGTGTTTGAGCAAACGATGAGTGTATGGATAGACTCGCTGGTGTATTTTATTGATAGCAAAATGGGGATTGGGATTGATCTTAAATATGGTACACGGCGGGAGGGAAGCTACGAGGCTCCGTCCTTCGCCCATGGGGGTTGGCTGATTGGCTACAGCCTAATAAACACTACACACTCGCGCTCAGACCGCGCTCATGAACGGCTGCTGCTGGTACAGGGGCGAGGCGGCCACTGGGCGGCGCAGGGCGGCAGCGGCGCGCTGGTGGATGTCGAAGGTCATGAGACTGTAGAAGATGGCGATCTCCTCGCAGCCGAGCGCGAGCGGGGCCTCGTGGAGGCTCGTGGGGGCCGGTGCCACGTCGCACTCGTCGTCGTCGTCCGCCATGTCAAAGGCGTCGTCGATGGCGCGCGGCGAGCTCTTCTCGGACACGGAGTCGTCCTCGGACGGGCAGAAGGCGTCGTAGGGCGAGCTGCGCTGCAGGCGCTTCTTGCGGTCGAGCTTCTTCTGGTTCATGTTGGCCTTCTCGCGGTGGAACTCGCAGAGCTTGTGCAGCTTGCCGTTGCGCTTGACGGCCTGGAGGTTCTGGCACTTGCCCGTGCGGTAGCCGCAGCGCGCCGGGACGACGCCCGTAGGCAGCGGGATCATGTCGGACTTGGACGAGAAAGAACCCGGGCGCTTGGCCGCGCCGCGCTTGGCGGTCTTGGTCGTCGAGGCGGCGGCCTGGATCGGCTTGAGGTCGATGCGCATGTTGTAGTCGTTCGCCTGGAGCTCGACTGGGAAGAACGCGTCCAGCTCGTCGTCCGAGAACTCAAAGTTGTTCATTGTGAGGATTGGATGTGGATGTGGACGGAGGCGCGCAAATTCGTAAATGAGCTGCTGGGGGATGGCGGCCGCGGACTCCAGACTCGGGACTTGGACTGCTCGTCTGCGAAGTGCTGATGAGGGGGATGAGGAGCTCCTCCTGGGTGAGCGGAAGTGAATTGTGGGCCGCACAGAGCAGGGTCGTGGCAGACAGGGGGATCCCGAGCTTTTAATGGCGGCGGCCCACTCTTGTCCAGAGCACAGTGGGACCTGTGGACGCACAGAGACGAGCCGCCGTCGGGATCTTGGAGTTGAATCCGGATGGAGTTGGACGACCGGACAACACTTTTCGCGAGGCCGATGCGGCCTTGGCCGAGTTCTTTGAGGCCGGCGGCCGAGTGGGACTATGGCTCCAGCCTGTCTTCTTCTTTGACTGGAAATGTATCCGGATTCGCCTGCTGTGCCTCGCAGTTCCTGCCAACGGCGCGCTTTTAGCATTTTGGATACGAACGCTTTTAGCATTTTGGACGGCCCTGTCCTGTAGAGGACGCACGAAGCTATCTAATTCGTCCCTCCCTTTGCTGCCTAATTCATAGCGTTTCATTCTTTATTTCCTATTTGTTTTCTCCGAAATAAAGCGAGAATCTGTCAGAATCTGTCAAAGCAGGTCTTTGACGGATTCTTGACTTATTTATTTCAAGGGGCACTCACGTACGGTACGTTGACACGAGGTGTAATTCGCAAGTAACTTGACGCAGTGGTGGCGTGCAATAGGACTGCAATAATTGCAGCGTCTGCTGGCGTGCAATGCAATGCTGCATCTCGAGCAAATCCTGCAGGTCCACAACCACTAACGAAAACGTCTCCAGGGAGCTTGGAAAGTGGATAAAATCCAACTTCCAGACTCCATAAAACCATACGGCCATCTTTTAACACTCGCTCTCATTTTCACCCTGCATAATTGCATCGGTTATGTTTCTCGTTGACCCGTCAAAACGAATCGATCAAAGTCTCACATAATTTAAAAAGGTTTTATATACGCAAAACGACCAGTCATTAAAATAGTAACTTGCCCTTATCTGACCACTTATTCTTACTGAACAGGTTTACAAGGATGAACCGCCTGGACAGTAGTTTCTGTTAATCGGACATCCGGATCCTAAAATTCAGCACAAGAGCAGTTAATTGGCGCTGCCTCTCGCCTCATCTTCACACAATTCACGCAATAGCGCAGTGACAGTTTTTGGAACTGAAGGTGCCAATCGCTGTTCCCGATCGCAAAATCTTTTCACCTGTGTTATTTATGTGGCTGCATTGCCTCGAAGCTCGACGCGGGCAAATATCTCTAAATCATTGTCACAAACAAAACAAAAATATATTTTGTGGTGGGTCAAAATAATTGCCGCATTGAAATTCGTTGACTTCGGTCATCAAATAAGTGCTCAAATCGAATCCGAGACTCTACGCTATCGCGCTGGCATACATCATCCGCAACTTGAACAGCGAACGCAGGATGCCCACCGCGAGAAGCTTCCACAGTCGCGCATAGACGGGCCGAGCAGACAGCACGCTGACAGCTCGTTGAGCTCACTTCACTTCGCTACCGTACGGTATCCGTTTGTAGCAGAAGAGCTCTTCGTTACTCGCCCAGGCTTTTTTTCAAGTTTTAACGAAATCCCAACCGCTCAAAAACTACGAAGTCACACAAGCGAGCTGTGCTGTGCTTGCTCTGGGAGTGATTGGACCCTCCGCGCCCAAACTTGCGCCCGCATACACGTCTCTGGCAGGCGCTTGCTGGGGCGTGAAGCCTCAGAAAGCATTTGGGATTTGCTGGAAATTCGCAAACCGACGAATGCTGGACGAGTATTCAAACTTGTGTGTTGCAGTCAATTGGGCCGCTCGCCCTGGCATGATTGTTTGAGATGGGAAGAGCTAGACTGGGTGAGCACTTATAATAATACTTGTTCACGATGCTGCCAACCTGAAATTTGAGGGAATATTTTTCGGTGATGGTCGTGGTAAATGCTTTCACTTGGTTATTGTATGTCCATCTTGAAGCGAATACGTGAAATATCGCAACTTGTTTCTCGAAACAAGTTGCACTTGTTCGTTTGGCATTGAATCTCCCAAACGAGATGTGTACTGTAGTTTGCACTCTCTCTCTCGCACACACATAATTCGCTCATGGCGAGCGAAATGGCACACAACAACAGCACAAGAGTTGTTGGGCGGCTGTCGCGCTTCTCGCGAGTGCAACAAGCAATCCAGTCGCGCCCAAGAAGTCCCGAGACTGTTGCACCAAAGCCACAACGCAATCTCGCTCAACAAGCGCAAAGGCGAGAGAACTGCGCAAACAAACAAGTGCTTTAAGCACTTTTTGCGTCTAGTGGATTCATTTTTCCAGTCAGCAATTCGCCACATACTTTGACGGTCGCTTGCTAGCAAGCAGCTCTCGAAAAAGAAAAAAAAATCTCATAAAAAAAATAGCAAGATATCTCAACAAAATCCGAATATTGCCAGCTAATAAAATCCCAACTGGCAAAGCGCCCCGACAATCCTCGTGACACGCAAGATCCATCACAACGAGATCCATGCGAAGAGCCCAACGGGAAGATCCGAACGAACGAACTGCTCCTCCATCCCTCTTCGTCCGCGTCAAGAAGCTCCGAAGCTCCGAAGCTCTGGGCGGTAGAGCCCAACTTGACATTGTTAGTCAACCTCTCACCACTAAAGTGTGAGAGCCACGGACTTGAGGGCATCCGCACTTCAAAAAATAATAAAATTATTATTATTATATGCTCAAAAAGGATCCTGGACTTGAAAAGCGAACATCCGTCCAACGCAAAACGCAAAGGTCACCAAGTGTATCGCCTTGCTTGCGCGACAGTCTCAAAACAACTTGTTGCTTCAATTGCGCACAATCGATCATCTGGTCAACAATAGGATGTGCGCAGGGCAAACAAACAAACAAGAAGCCAGCAGGCGCAAAAGCGCCCAGTCCTTTCAAGGTCAACTCTACGTCTACAGACCGCAGCCCCCAACAAAGCGCAGCTGCGGCACTCTTGCACGCCTCGTTTCTGCGCCTTGCAGCGCTGATTTGCCTGCCTGCCTGTCTTGCGCGATTTCGGCGTGATCGCCTGATGCGTCCACATCCACTCTTCAAAGAACAAACAACAGCAAGCCACGCGAGACACAGTGGCTTGCTCGTAAGTTTGTTTGCATGGTGTGGTTGCCTCTTGCGATCGTTTGCCGTGCAAGCTCCGCAACAACTTGCGTCTTGCAGCCCAGCACATGCGGCGCTGTTGTTTGGCCGTGCAGGGCTAGCATGGAATTGCACATATCCTGCAAGAGGTCCTTTGGTAGAATCCCAACAAGGATGAAGAGATGGAAACGAGCGAGAGTTGCATTCGCATTGGCCACTGTCCTTCCGTTCCCCAAACCCACAATTCGGACAAGCAAATGCGAGTGTTATTGTTTGTGGCTGTTCGCGGATGAGAAGGAAGGACCAGGACCAGTGTGCTCGTTTGCAGAATTGATTTGCGCGCGCGTGTGTGTGTTGGAGCAAGACTTGTTTGTTTGCGCGTTACACCGCAATATCCGCAAGTGTAAAGGCGCTTTGCGCCTCAACTCGTTCACTTCACCTCGGTACCTACCGAACGCGCAGTTGACTCGAAAAAAAAAGAACTTTTGTCTGGGGGCGACTTTTCGAACGCTGCCTGTCATGGCCAGGTCGTTGAAGGCGAATCGCTGCACGCTGTCTCGATCAGGCCAGCGATTCGCTGGTATCACAGAGCCAGCGTGGGGGCGTTCTTCAGCCTCGCAGCTGCATGAGTGCGGATGGCTGGGACAGTACGTGGGAGCACCTTTGGTCCCCCCATTCATTTGGATCCGTCCGAAGCGACAGGAGGCGGTTACTAAAGTAGAAGCACTCCATGCATGTGGACGAACAACGGATCCACATGAGATCTCACCATCAACAGCTCATGCAGCACATCCACTGCGAGGACGACACGCAGAACTGGCACCTGCTGCAGCTCGACAAGGTTGGAGATAGTTTGAAATCTAGGCCTTACGGTACTGGCTGACCTGGGCTTATTCCTATTGTCTCTAATCTCTTAGCTTCAGGCGCCGGTCGACGTGAGAGCCTGGTCATGGATCTTTCAGCGCTCGCCGCTCTGGGAAAAATGGGAGCTCCAGCACCTCAAGCTCTACACCGCCGCAGCGCCAGTGAAATCGGCAGGTAGAGACGAACTCAGGTCTTCCAGCTTCTCCTGTTGATGGAAGAACACGAGTCCTTGTGCTCCTTGGTGCGAATTTACTTCCTAAAGTGATATTTTGTTCTCAACGAGAACTCGCTGATTGACGATTTTGCCTGGCTGGCACAGTCCTTTAACAGTCCGTGCGGCTCTCGCTCGGGCTCGCGTGATCCAGTGGGCCCACATGAGATCTATTTGTCTTGTGTTTGCTCGCACACACTTGCGTCCGCTCGTGACGCAAACGAAATCCACCATCTGCGGCCGCCTGGATCGCGTCGCGGCGAGTCATCGACAACTTCAACCGCAATTGGCTGACTGTGAATGAGTGGCTCTGTCTCGCAGCTGGCCCGGCTCTGCACGTCTAACCTTGTTTGCGCATCTCATGCTCGTCTGCAACCATGCGGTTCCAAGGAAGCAACAGTTGTCGTCCGCTTGTATCCATCGTCCACAGAGCCAAAGATCGCGAAAGATACGCCCATCCGCATCTGTCCGCACAAGGACGGAGCGAGCTCCGTCTTGCAGACGAGCGAACCCACCCAAAAAAATCACCCTGGTCTGCTTGATGGTTCTGTAGAGGTGGGCTGTGGCCGAGGTGGGTTTGTCGACGAAGGTCGGCGCACAGGGATGACCAACGCGGATGCGCAGTGCGGACAGACCTCGTCCTCGACGCCGAGCGCGGCCAGGTCCTTGCGAAAGGGCGCCTCGCATGTGCGGCAGAGCATAGCGAGCTCGGCCGTGGCCATGAGCCGGTGGTCGCTCAGCTCGAAGTGGCACTCACTGCAGTCGAACCAGCGGTGGCAGCATGGCGCCTGGAACGCGAACTGCATGAGAGGACAATGAGGCCAAAGGTCAGTCTCAGGGTCTGGACGCTTCTACATGTATGGCAGCGGGTAGATGTGGACGAACCTGTACGTTGGCAATGTGCTTGCACATTGGTCCCTTCTGTAGCTGTGTGCGGCCGGCCACAAAGAGTTGTGGTTGGGCTTGGGAGGAGAGCGGGGCTGCTCGCTATTTTTAGCCAGGACGTTGCGGCTTGCTCTCTATTCTTAGGTCGAGCGTGCGGCTCGTTGGACAGCCACGAGCCGATAAAGTACAATTACTAGCTGATGCATGGCCGAGAGCGCGAGCATGAACAAGCATGAGATGTTGGCGCCTGCGCACCTCTACGCGCAGGCCCGTCGCTACGATGTGGATCTTGCGGCCGAGCCGTTTCTCATCCCACTCATGAAGCAGGCAGCGGTCACGCCGCTGCCGCCCAACTGGACTCTACTTGCGGCCAACGAGGATGGCCAAGATGCGGACGGCGACCACGATCCGCAAGACCGTGAGGCCGCCACTGTCGCCTACAAGAACGAGCTCACAGGCCTTGTGCAGTCGCGCCACCCAGCCGACAGTTACTTTGGCCAACAGATCCGCGACCAACGCGCGCAATCCGAGCAACTGGAGACCAGCGGCCTGGACCAACAGCGACTCGCGAGCTTCTCGTTGGACGCCGCTAATGGTTGGATGGAGTTTGAAGAGCCACACTCTACGGCTGCGGATGCGGATGCGGATGCGGATGCGGACGCCCCGGCCACAGCCAAGTATTACTACGACTTTGTGACCACAACGCGCCAGGAAACCCACCCGCTCGTGCGGCTGCGGGACTCGGCCAGCAATGGCGGATCGCCCTCTGTTGCTGATCCACAGATCTTTGCGAACGCGGTTTCGCTGCACAAGCAGCCAGCCATGAAGAAGTGCGTTTATTTAGTCTATCCCCACCAGTTGAGCTATACATCCTACTAACACTCTCTGTATATTGTCTAGCCTCGAGCAGCTCGAGATCCTGTGCTTCCACGCGTGGTGGACCGAGCTGCCGCTCCAGGGCGCGACCCGGAAGAGCTTCGTCCACATCTACTTCTCCATCCCTACGCGGCACTTCCAAGTCGTGCTCGAGGACTCAGACAACGTGTTCACAATATCGCACGTGGTCGGGCCCACGGGCCGCCTGCTCACAGCCTGGGACCTGCACGTGGGCGCGCGCATCTCGCTCCTGGGCCGCCTCACGACGCTCATGCAGACGTCTCTGCTCACGCGCCAGTGGCTCGTGGTCCACGAGGCTCGGTTTCAGAACATCAAGTGCGAGCTGCAGACCGAGCTGGCCAAGTACGAGCTCAAGAGCCATGGACGGCCGCACCAGGCCGGCCGCATCGAGTGCGCGGATCCGCACAAGTCCCAGGCTGGAGTTTCGCTGCGAGGACTGCTGATCGACATCACGCGGCTCAAGCGCACGCTCGCGGGCTACCGACCCGACCTCGTGCGCCGCATCTGCGCCGACATGCTGGACCTGGACGAGTGAGGATCCGAGGACTCAGGTTTCACCCCAGGAATAGCTAGCTATTAATAATTGACGACATGAGATTTGCAATCGGAGAGTGAAGCTGACCTGGGGCTGAGAGTCTCAGACCTCATTCTGAAGACCTGAGCACAGCTGAGGCCTGGGCTGAGCCCGGAAAAGCTCAAAATGACCATCACGACGCGTTCCAAGCGCGTGTCGACCTTCGATGGCGTGCACACGCCTGCGGCTGTGGGGCCAGGCTCATATGCGACCGAGGCGCTCGGCTCAGGCTTCAAGAGCGCGAGTCGGCCGCTCTTCTCGGGCTTTGCGGCATCCGAGAAACGCAATCTGAACGAGAACAAGACCACGTCCGCCATGACCCCAGGTAATTTCCTATATGGTCTGGACACATGTTGCTGAGGCTAAACCTCATGGGTGTGGCTCAGGTCCGGGCGCGTACATCGATGATGAGCACCAAAACGGCTCCAAGGCGCCGTCCAACGTATTTGCGACCAAGGTTCGTGGGATTCGCACCTGGGACGGTTGAGGTTCTATATCAACTCTATTTGGCCTTGGTCAGGCATCCCGCTTCGCGCCCAGTGCGCCTGGGTCGACAATCTTCCGGCCATCGAGCATCCAGGATAACCCGGGGCCGGGAAGCTACATGCGATCGTCCTCAGTCCCCCTGAGCAACCAACTGCAGGAGCTGGACGCCCGTGCGGTCAACAAGTTCGCGCACTTCGTCAAGCCCTCGGCTCCGGCCATCCCCAAGAAGGAGCAGAGCTACGGATACATCCAGGTGGGCTCAGATCTGCGAGCGCAGCCGCAGCCGACGAGCATCTACTCGGGGCTCGGCCAGGACACGGTCGGCCCCGCGGCCTACAACTCGCACCACCAGATCTGGGATGAGCGAAAAAACGTAGCGCCGTCGCTGCGGTCGACCGTCAAGCGCGAGGTCTGGGAGGAGAACGCGTCCCACGCGTCCGTTCCGGGCCCTGGACACTACTACGAGGACCCTCTCGCTTCAGCCACTGGTCTAGGCTCTGAATCCGCAGCCGCAGCTGGCAAAGCCGGGCTGCGCGGCCGCAAGAAGCACGGTAAGAATGACCGACAGAGTGCAGTCTTCGCGTCCAAGGTCCCGATTCTTCCGGACCCAAAGCCGCGGACCCAGTACGATTCGGAGCTCGCCATGGAGATCAACGCCAAGGACTCGCGGCTTCGGTACCAGCTTGAGCGCCAGAAGACCAATATCCTCAAGGCCAAGATCGAGGCCTTCGGGTCCACCACGGGCCGCGTCGAGCTCTCTTCCCAGCTCAACGCGCCATTCAGTAACCCGAGCTTCACGATGACCCCAGGTCCCGGTATGTACTCGGACCGGACCCACAGTGGACTGCGCGGACCAAAGAAGCACCGACCACCAGCCACGTCCAACCGCGAGGAGAGCATGGGCTTCTCGAGCGCGACCGAGCGGTATTGTCTCTCCAAGTCCAAGAAGCCGGCCGCCCCGGGCCCGGGCTCCTACAAAGCCGAGACGCCGCGATCCCTGGACCATGCGGTCAAGTCCAAATCAGCCATTGGACGCAATGGGATCTTTGGATCCACGTCCGAGCGACACGTCTGGGAACAGCTCAGCCGGATCGAGGCCGCGGAAGATTTCACACCCGGCCCAGGCGCCTACGAGAAGCCTGTAGAGACCCACGCGGGCCACTTCCCGCTCGCAGCCAACTCGGCCGCGTTCAAATCCAACTCGCACCGGTTCTCGAGACAAACCAATCCGCACGCCCCGCCGCACGTGCACTGCGTGGGGGATCACGTAGCCCCAGCCGTGGGCCAGTACGACATCCCGGTGTCCCTGGGCGTAGGTGGCTCGGGGTCGTCACCTGGGAAGTCTGGTTGCACGTCCCCACCGACCTCGGCTCGGGGTGGCGCAGCGTTCCTCTCAAAGTGCGAACGAGCCGTGTTCGACACCAAGGACGTGCGGGATCTGCCTGGTCCCGGCGCCTACGATGCGGATGAAGACGTTATGAGGATGGGAAATAGCAGTGGGAACCTCAGCGGCATGAGTAGCAGCACCGCCAAGCAGACCACGACGCGCTTTCATGAGATCCGGGCATCCATCGGCAACGAGGAGCGCTTCCGAATCAAGCCGACGGTGCCCGAGAACGTCGGCCCAGGCGCGTACTCGATCCCGGGCACAGTCGGCTCCAAGAGCTTCAACATCACGATGAAGGCGAGCACTGCACAAGTGCTTCCGCAGCGGTACCGACAATGTTAGCTGGATAGCTGATTGAACTGTGGAAATTGGTTTTGATTCTTTGAAATTGGTTCTTGAAACTGGTTGCGATTCTTGAAATGGCTCTCAAACTTGGTTAGGCTTTTCTACCACGAAGCCCAGCATTCAATACCACTGTCGTTGTCGCTGGTCTATTGATTTCTTTGGGGCTTGAGGAACTTTCTACAAGCCGAGCGTCTTGTGTGTCTTCTTCCACCAGAGGTACGACCGGTAGGCAAAGAGCAAAAAGTCCTGCTCTGTGATGAGGCCGTCGGCGTTCGTGTCGATCACTTCCATAAGCAACGTCAACTCGTCCTCGGTCGCGTAGGCGTCTATGCATACACAAGCGAGATATAACCAATCAGTTAGTCTTCGTCTCACACATGCCACTATCAAGTCGCAAATTGAGTACACACTCACCACTGTCCTGCTCGGCGAGCAGTACGACGAAGCTCTCTTCCATCAAGACCCCGTTGCCCGAGATGTCGAGCAGCGTGAAGTAGAGCTTGAGCGCTTGCCACTCACGCTTTGAAAAAATCTCCGAGCCCTTGGGTCGGTGGCGGCCTGTGAAGAGCGACTCGAGTTGCATGGGGGCGACTTGTGCTTGGTTTTGCTGCTCCAGCGGCGAGTGAGGACTCGCTGATCCAAGCGATTCGGCCACGGGGCTTCCGGGATCTTCGCTCGAGTTGATCTGGTTGTTCATGGGCTCGGTCGTGAGCGAAGCGCGGCGGTCGCTGTCGTGGTTGTTGTCCAAATGCCCGCTCGTGGGCCCTACAGGCACAGACGAAGCAGCTTTCATGTCAGTCTCCTTGGTCGTCTTTGAACCAAAGAAGCGGTCACAGAACCGCAGAAAGCCCGGACAGAGCTTCCACCCACCAATCGAATGCGACGTGGTTCGGTTGGTGATTCGCGGTGAGGACCTGGCTGGAGGACGCGCGAGCACTTGAACGTTGCCCAGTGCATTCAGTCGCACTGATGGTGTCTCAGGTGCCTTGGAGGCTTGCGATAAAGGTTCTAGGATGTCTTGTTTGCTCCTCTGCTGCTGCTTTCGCCGGTTTTGTCTCAAAGAAGAAGACGTTGAGAGACTAGCAGTCGAAGTGGACGAAGTGTCCTCCTCGCCGTTACTCTTGTCCACCACAGATTGCTCCTCGGTGGTCGAAGGTCCACTTCCCGACAGCTCTTCACCGTCGGAAGCTCGGCTCTTCTCGAAACTCATCACTGGAGAAATGTCGAGCGCAAATGGCGACTTGCTGTTGCTCTCCGTCAGCAGCTGAATGACGCCACCCAGCGGCAACTGGTTCATCGACGACGACGACTGGCCCGAGAGGATAAGCATTTGCTTGAGCTGGCGGCAATGTACGATGAGCTCATAGAAGTCGACGGGCAGGAACGGCAGCGCGTCCTTGAGATAGTCCTTGACGGCCTCGTCTTCACTGGAAAGTTTAAACTCGTGCTCGTGGTGCACGCTACGCTTGTGCTGGCGGAATTCAAGGACATTCGTGCGCTTCTCCCAGGGTACCATGAGTGTCGCACCCTGGAGGATGCATGGCAAGATATACGTGTTTCATCAGTGACGACGTCCATATACTATACAAAGTATCTTCAAGAGTTCAAAAACAGAAAAACGCACCATGTTGTGGTTCGTGTTGCAGTACTCGGGCGCCGAGAAGACCGTGATCACCGGTGGCAGGTTCAACAACGTGGTGCTTCTATCACCTCCCTCCGTTTCTTCACCGCAAGAAGTGCTCTTGGACTCATTCTGAGCAGCGCCAAAATGCTCGCGGAAACCGTCTTCTTCCAGCTAACAGCGTCAAGCACAAACCACATAAAGAAAAAAATGAGCCTCACAAGTCATTTTCACACCACGCCAATTCTCAAGCGCTCATTTCGAGCATACAAAAACTAACCTCGTGGGCGCGGATGATGGCCAAGAGCTCGTTGCGCTGCAGGAACTCCCGACAGGCGCGCTCGTTGAACGTGAACGAGCAGCCGCGCACGGCGTTTGGCGCCCACTTCTCCTCGTCCTGTGCGCTGCTATCCTTGGCCGGGTCGGACCAGAGCAGGTCGCAGAGCGCGCCGTTCGGCTCGGGCTCCATGAACCGGTTCACCTGCTCATTAATGTCCTCAATGTGGCCAATCTCGGGGGACAGGCCACCGTGGACGGCCAGGAAGACTCCGTAGGAAGTCTCGAGCTTGGCGGCCAGCGGCATGGACTCGAAGCACTTGACCATGCGGTTGTACACCAGCGTGCCGTACTTCCGAAGACACTCTGCGCGGAAGCCGTAGAACGTGCTCAGACTGCGGCACTCGTGGTTGCCGCGCAGCAGGTGAACGCTCGTCGGGAACGTGACCTTAAAGGCCAGCAGCAGCAGCACGATCTCGCAGGACGAGATGCCGCGGTCCACGTAGTCGCCCAGGAACAGGAACGGGTTGGTCTGCGACGGCGTGCCGTGGACCTGGAAGATCTCGAGCAGGTCCTGGAACTGACCGTGGAGGTCGCCCACGAGCGTGTACGGAGCCTGGACACAGATCACGTTCTGCTCGAGGCACATGAGGTTAGTGGCCTGTTTGAGGATCTCGAGCGCGCTCGCGGTCGAGATGGCCCCGCCCCGTTGGAAGACTGCGAGGATCGCCTGTGGGTCGATGGCCGACGAGCTACTGGTAGTTGAAAAACTCCAGTGGCGCTCCGAGCTGTTGTTGTCGGCGGCTTCATCGTCGTTATTCTCAACATTGTTGTTGCTGGCCTCAGCCTTAGAGGCGCCGCTGGACTGGGGTCGGTTGGCTGAGGCTGTGGACGATGGACGGGAGATTGTGGCCACGGCCACAGCCGAGAAGTGCTGCACGACGTCCATGTTGATGTCGCGGTCTGCCTGCTGGCGCAGGTAGCGGTTGAACATGGTCGTGTCGGTCGACACGCGTCGGTGGTGCGAGCCCTGTGCACTGAGTCTGCGCAGTGGGCCGGCCTCGGACTCGCTTGGGATCACTGGCTGGGGCTGTTTGCCTTGCTGGTGCTTCACGCTGAAGGCCTTAAGGGGCGTCATGGTCGGCTTGAGCTGCTCGGAGATGATGACCATTGATTCTTCCTGGTTGGACGGGCCGCTGCCATTTTCGTCCTCGTCCTCCACATCGTCACTACCGATGCGGTTCTTCTCGTTGCCGGCCGGGAACGAAATGTTGCGCGCCGAGTCGGACGTGGAGAAGTGGCGCTCAAAGCTTTTCTTGTTGCGTCGGCCGCCCGCGTGGCGGCGCTGCTTCTGCGGCTGCGGTGTCGCCGGCTGCACGACACGCGGCATCGAAGCTGTGCTCGCGGCTGACGCAGAGACGTCGCGCGTCTTGAGCGCCAGGTCCGGGAAGGCCTTTGCCGATGTGTGCACAGGTGCTGCTGCCGCGTGGGTCTTGCCGCCGATGGAGCTTGGCAGCCCGTTCGCCGGCACGGACGCCAGGAACGCGTTGAGCTTGCTCGCCATGTTGCTTGCTGCGCTTCCACGACTGACTGAGTGACTGGCTGAATGGTGCGTGAGCTGTGCTGTGAGTCTGCGAATGGGAACGAGAGAGAAGACAGCGTCGCACGTGGGCGCGTGAGAAAGGCAGACGCGTTCTCTCAGACGCGTCCTTCAGTTCCTTCTTCTCGGCTGAAGCCCGCGCGCGCGTGTGTTTCCCTTCCTTCAACTGCTTGTGTTTCAAAGTGAGAGTGATGGTAAAAATAGGCTTCTGCCACGCACACTCGCATGTTTGGAGGTTTCCGCCCTTGCTATAAATAGAGTTGCGTGGGATCTAAAAATAGAGCTGTGAGCTGCACAGACAGCTATAGAACGAGGGTATTGGCGTCGTGAGGTGGTCATGTTGCAGGTGAAGCAGGGAGGTGGTGGCTGGAGATGTGGAGGAGACCGTCGCTTGCCTCGTAAACATGGCTGCACTCGGGCGTCCCACTCCCACGTCGCCTTGTAACAGGAGCTGGACAGCAACTACAGAACAGTTAGAACACGGCAACTCGCGCGAACGAAAGCGTTCAATGGAAATTGTTGTGTACATATTCATCGCTATTCATATAAAAATCCTATCGTTGTCTCCTGCGGGCGACGCTCAAAAAGCTCTATCCTGTCACTCCCCAGTCGTGCTGTATCGTCGTCGACTCTCTTTGTTCTTCTATCGCTTTGTGGTGCCTTCCTCTCCGTCGTCTCTATTGCGCGCTGGGAGGTGACCGTAGCCCTTCGTTCCTACTGGAGCCACTTGGTGACGACCACGTAGTCCTGGATGAGCTCGTGCATGATGACGTCAAAGTCGGGCATGTACATCGCGAGCAGCAGCGTCGTGGTGATGGTCGTGGCGCCCGAGACGTAGTGCCACCGCTGGTGCCAGAGGTCGTAGCGGTCGCCGCCGGGGAGGCCGCAGTAGAGCCACGTGAAGATGCAGAGCAGGCCCTGCGTGAGCTTGATCGCGAGGATGCCGTACCACTCGTTACGGAGAACGTGCATGGCAAAGTAAATGAACACGATCGCGAGCGTCGAGCTGATGCTCGCATCCACGAATAGGTACTTGGTCTCCTTGGACCGGTGGAATGCCGTGGACGCGACCGCGGCGCCGAACTGGAGCACCGCACAGAAGTACTGGCCGCACGAGAGCGACACGAGTCCCGCGAGCGCGTACACGAGGTTGGAGAAGAGCAGGCCGTCGGCCCACTCGCGGTGGCAGTGGCGCCGGTGCAGCGACTTGTGGCGCGGGCGCGCCGCGGAGCCCTTGGCGGCTGACAGCTTGCGCTTCGTGGAGCTGCTCGGGGACGTCGGGGGCGACGCCGCCGAGAGGAACGCTGGCAGGCGCGGACGCAGGCCACAGAGACACATGGCGAGATATCAGGGAGAGCTGGTGGGGGCGGCGGTGATCGTGAGGGAATGAGCTCTTCTGGTGGGCGGCGGTAACACTTGTTATGATGCGCTGGTGTCTCTCTCTAACTTGCTTGGCTACCACTTCGCAGCTGAATCGATTGTATTTTTAGCCGTTTCAGCCGTTTTACTGCACAAAGAAGCTGAATAATCATGAATATGACTATTGCAACAATCTGAAATAACCTGTGACATGATATAACCCCCCAAATTTTATGCATATCTGGCAAAGTATAGTGAAATGCATACAACAGCTCACAATGGGAAATGTATCTAGAAACACATGACAGAGTACAATCAAGTAATTTTTGACAGTGTTCCTCAATGTGAGGAACACAGTGTACAGAAAATAGACCGTATGATGTGGCCCACCCCACATCAGACTGTTTCAATAGCTACTGCCAATAATAATACGGACTGAGTGGCGGATTACGGCTGCTTTTATTCGCTGGATTATGCTGGTTGTCGCGAGACAATTTACGAGTGCTCGTTACAAGCCGACACTGACTCGCACGAAATACAGGTGGTGCACCGACTCACACGAAGAGCTCTGCGAAACATGCTACTGGACGTGTGCAATGCAATTCGATGCTCACTGCCACACGGATTTGAGGTCTCTGATAAGTCCCCTCCCTAATTCCCCCCCCCAATTTCGCCTCTCAGCACTCTAATTTACTGCGACATGTGCGAGTTTTTCACTGGATGAATTCCGATGGGTGTCCAACATCTGAGGAGAATATATCAGAATCTGAGTAAAACCTGAGTCGTTGACCAGAAAATGCTCGTGGCTTCACTCGGCGTGGCATTTTTGTATTTTTACTAACTATAAAGTCTAAAAACTTAAATAAAATATATTTGCAGCGTAGAATTGATATAAATTGTCTTTGTCTTGTCTATTTTTGCAAAGCAAAAGCGGCTTGCCGTTGGATCGATTTCCACTCGTGGCCACAAAGCAAGTCGTACGAACCAATTGGCATCATGTCGACCCCTCCGCCTGCGCCCGCCGTCGCCGACGTGCTCAAAGGCTTCTCCAAGCTCTCGCTGGACGCTGCACCCGCGCTACCAGCGTCTGCACTCTCGCTCGACGAGAAGCTCTCGCGCTTCGCCGCCATCTCCGGCGGCCACCTCTCGGAAGCCACCGAAGCCCAGCTGCGGGAGCTGCTCGCGGCCAAGGACCACCCGGTCGCCTACGATGCGTTCGAGCCCTCGGGCCGCATCACGCTCGCGAGCGGTCTGCTTCGTCTGCTGAACGCCAAGCGCCTCATGGATGCCGGCTGCCTCGTGCGCTTCTGGGTCGCGGACACCCACGCCGTGCTCAACAACAAGTTTGGCGGCGACCTCAAGAAGATCCACAGCGTTAGCAACTACATGATTGAGGTCTGGAAGGCGCTCGGCCTCGATGCCGAGCTACTGCCGAACCTCGAGATCCTGCTTGCCTCGACCGAGATCGCGCGCCACCCGGCCGCGTACTGGTCGCGCGTGTTGGACGTGGCCGGCTCGGTCACGGTCGAGCGTGCGCAGCAGTGCGCTTCCATCATGGGACGCAGCGTGGACGAGACGGCGCCGAACGCGAACCGCGTCATGTACCCGATGATGCAGTGCGCGGACGGCTTCCTGCTCCAGGCGGACATCTACCAGCTTGGCGCGGACGAGGCCGAGGGCAACGCGCTCGTGAGCGAGTACATTGCGCAGAAGGGTCTACCGCAGAAGCCCGTGTTCCTCTCGCACCCACTGCTCATCGGCCTCAAGCAGGAGCAGCTCAAGATGAGCACGTCGGACCCAGAGTCGTCCATTTACGTGGACGACACGCCTGCCGAAGTGAACATCAAGGTCAAGAAGGCGTACTGCCCGCCCGGCGACGTGCGCGCGAACCCAATTCTCGACTACATGAAGTTTGTCGTGTTCCCGTTCCACCAGGAGGGCGTGACGGTTGAGCGCAATGAGAAGAACGGCGGCAACTTGACGTTTGCAACCTACAACGACCTTGAGACGGCGTTCGCGGCCGAGCAGGTGCACCCTGCGGACCTCAAGCCGTGCCTCAGCAAGTACATCAACGCGTACGTACCGATCTCCATTGCTCGCTTATATATATATTAGTCGGTGTCTTTCATGGTGACTCATTGCGGCTGTTTTTGTATGACTTTTTGTACGTCTTGTAGGTTGCTGGAGCCCGTGCGCAACCACTTTGCAGGTGGCGAGCTCAAGAAGCTCTGGACGAACGTGAAGAAGCTCAAGACGTCGGCGATTCCGGACGGCGACAAGCTCGTCGCGCTCGCGCTGCCAGGCTTTCCCGAGTCGGAGGACCGCGTCTGGCAGGCGTCGCAGCTGTCGCTGGACGAGCGCTACGCCGTGGGTCGCTCGGTGGGTGAAGAGTGCATCCAGGAGAGCGAGCTCAAGGCGCTTCTCGAAAAGAAGGACCACCCAGTGTGTTACGACGGCTTTGAGCCCTCGGGCCGCATGCATATCGCGCAGGGCGTGCTGCGCACCGTGAACGTGAACAAGCTCACGTCCGCGGGCGCGGTGTTCCGTTTCTGGGTCGCCGACTGGTTCGCGATGCTCAACAACAAGATGGGCGGCGACCTCGAGAAGATCCGTCTTGTGGGCAAGTACATGGTCGAGATTTGGAAGTCGGCTGGCATGGACATGACGAACGTGCAGTTCCTCTGGGCCTCGAACGAGATCATCGCGCACAGCTCACACTACTGGCTGCGCGTGATCGACATTGCGCGCCGCACGACGATCGCGCGCACAGTCAAGTGCTGCACGATCATGGGGCGCAAGGAGAAGGAGGGCATGCAGTGTGCGCAGATCTTGTACCCGCTCATGCAATGCGCCGACATTTTCTGCCTCAAGGCCGACATCTGCCAGCTCGGCATGGACCAGCGCAAGATCAACATGCTCGCGCGCGACTACTGCGACCTCGTCAAGCTCAAGTTCAAGCCGATCATCATCAGCCACCACATGCTTATGGGTCTCAAGGAGGGTCAGGAGAAGATGTCGAAGAGCGATCCCGAGTCTGCGATCTTCATGGAGGACGCCATCGAGGACGTGAACCGCAAGCTCGAGAAGGCGTTCTGCCCCGAGGGCATCGTCGCGGCCAACCCGATCTTGGACTACATGAAGCACATCATCTTTGCGCGCTACGCGGCGCAGGGCGTGACTGTCAAGCTTGCGGACGGCCAGGAGAAGACATTTGCGCAGTACCAGGACCTCGAGGACGCGTTTGTCGCGCGCCAGGTCAACTCGGCGGACCTCAAGACGTCGCTCTCCACGTACCTGAACGAGTACGTCCGTGATATTGAACTGTGTGCGATCTGTGGTTGGTCTCTAACATTGTATGTGTGTGATTTTGATTTCAAAACAGGATTCTCGAGCCAGTGCGCGAGCACTTCTCCAAGGGCGAGGCCAAGGAGCTGCTCGCCCAGGTGCGCTCATTCCGCATCACCAGATAAGCATGCATGCAGTCGGCAGCTAGGCCAACCAGGTATGCTTGGTGGCTTCATTCCATTCGCTTAGTAGTCGTTGCCGTAGGTCGGGAAGTGCGTCTGGCGCAACTTGTAGAGCGGATCCTTCGGGTTCACGATCTCGCTCTCGTTCTCCGACACAAGCCATAACGTTAATGCATATCGGCGTTCGCTCTTGGCCATGATGTCGTTCATTGTGGGCAGCACGTCGTGCACGATCTGGTCGCTCCAGAACATCGCGAGAGTATCGGCCACGGGTGGCACGACCACGACGCCATTGTTCTTGGAGTAGATGCGCAGCTCGCCGCCTTGGCTCGCGTCCCAGGACGGGTTGAGGTAGTACACCATCGTGACCTTGCGCTGGTCGGGGAGCCCCGAGTTGTCGCAGTGCTTGGGGTCTGTCGAGTGCACGCTTGCGTGAGTATGTATTTCAGCGATACAAATAACTAGATATATACGGGACGTACACGTGGCGCCAGCACCGAGGCTCACGGCGAGCTTGGTGCCGTACGTGCGCTGGCTCATGCGCAGGTGCGGGAAGAAGTGGTTGAGCACCACGGGCGCCTGCAGCAGCACGCTGCGCGTGTAGTCGAGCAGCGCCGGCGCGATGTCCCACTCGTTGCCGTCCAGCTCAGTCGCGAATACGTTCTTCTTGGCCATCGGCTGGCCCTGCTCGTCGTTCGAGAGGCTCTGGAACATGTGCCCTTCCTCGTACAGCCGCTCGGCCTCCTCTGAGCCACACACACAACATAGAGTATCATATCAGCAATGAGCGTGACGACTATAGGGAACAAAGATAGCGTACCCCGCATTTTGAGCGCGACATCGGCGCCCGCGAAGTTGTTGATGACGCAGTAGCCGTCTTTACTGAGCCCCTGCTGGATCGTGTTGCGCACGGCTTCCGAGGCGAAGAGCGGCAGGAGCGGGATGTCGTCGAACTCGCTCGACGACGAGAACGCGCGGACGCCGCTGAGTACGCCGGTCTTGGGAGAAGTAGTGCGAACGGTTGTCTTGAAGGCCATGCGCGTGAGCGCTCTGGTCGAGGGCGTAGCTCGTACCAGCGAGCGGCCGAGCGTGGCGATCCGGTGCATCGAGCTCATCTTGATCGATCTTGCTTGTCACACGAAAATGGCAAGTTTTCAGATACCGAAATACCGGCTGTGTGCGTTCTTACACCGATATACCGGTGTTTTTCGGACAAACATGGGGAAATATTTTTACTAGAAGACCTCTATTCAAGAACTAATATCTGGACAAGTGCTCTTATCAAAATCATGATTTTGACGCTAGTGTGGCTGTTGTCTCAAGCATCAACATGGAAAGCACTTCTCAAGAGAGACACACATTGAATATTCTCGCACCTAGCGGGATGAATGGTACACGAGCGGCGTGTGCCCAAATTTAAGCAAGAAGGCTTAACGCTCCATCTGAGTTGCGCGGTGAACCCATATTAGTGTATCCATTGTTTTGTGTGGATAGACACAGTAG
Source organism: Globisporangium paddicum (assembly GCA_023334015.1). Classification (NCBI taxonomy): domain Eukaryota; phylum Oomycota; class Peronosporomycetes; order Pythiales; family Pythiaceae; genus Globisporangium; species Globisporangium paddicum. The sequence continues at coordinate 20,680 of JAASFV010000370.1, forward strand.
CTACTGCATTTGACACGCTACGTTGGAAGAAGGCTGCGTGCATCTCCATGGCGAAGGTTGGGACAAGCCATAAAGCTCACGCGTGCTTTGCTCGCAATCCTGCGACACCACAGACGCAAGTGGAACCTGATGGCTCGCTCGCCTTCTCTTTTTTGGAAACGGCTCGATTGACGATTTAGCCTTCTGTTCTCAATTGCCATTTGACACTACTATCTAGCTTATTGTACAATGTGTCACAGTGCTGGGGGTGACGAGTCAGTGCGTGTGTCCGAAGATGTTGCGGATGATCTCGAGGGGAACGAGTCTGGTGACGCTGCGTGTTGCAAGGAGGCGAGGGAAACGATCGAAGACGACCCCGCCGCTGGCGCTTTTGCGGAGAGTGTCGACGATGAGATCAAGGGTGGCGGAGTCAATAAACTCGGTGCGCCGTAGGCGGCGAAGTATGATCCACAGAACCCATGTCTTTGCGGTGAGCGCAATACTGAGAAATTGAATACCCCTTTAAAAATGATATGTATACTTGCTATAAAGTGTATGAGACCTGATGATTTGCATACACGAACTCTTTCAACAGCCATGCGTTTCGACTAAAATCGCCTAAATCAGAACTGTACTGTACTGTGCGGTCGTCGTCGTTGGCAATCCGCCCATTTTTTGGATCGCGCAAAATTTATACTCATACTTACTGTAGGATGTTGTGCTGTTCCGGAAATGTGTTTCCCACCTGCAGTGCCACTTTTTTTTTTTCACTTTGTGTGGGCCAATATAATTCAATAACCAGTTATGCATATTTTTGACCAATGAAAACAAAGAATCAAGTCCAAAATTGCCATTCCACCTTATTTCCGTTATATTCTGGAGTAACAATGGCTTATTGAATAATTGGCCATAGTGAAATCAAGACAGTCGCCGTATTATAGGATGATAGCCTGTCATTGCGGAAGTATACGACAAATAGTGGTACACCCTATCCTGTCCACTCAAGACACCGAGCGCGTCCGCAGCGGCACGCTCGGTGTCAGTATCCAAACGGACACGATACGGAAAGGGTCCAATGATGTTTGAGGGACTGAATCGAGCCGAACGCCGCCTGGACATTCTGTCGGGAACTAAGGGCCAAGAGAACGCTGATATGAAGTCCTACCACGCTTTCTTGAACAAAGTAGATCTGACCGAAGAGTCTTTGCGTGACATATCGAATGAACGCGCTACTCCCGTGCAATCTCCTGCGCAAAGCATGCATCCAATGCTGACTGCATTTGTTATACATATTCAAACTACGAAAAGTCCCAAATTGCGCATCCTAACGGTCTTTTGTCTAAGACAACTGCGCTAGTGATCAATCTGCTCCGTGAGACGTTCGGTCCTGCTTTGACAGACACGAAAAGCATTGCCTCGATAAGGGATAAGATGAGGTCTGCGATTGAGGGAAAAAAGATGCGAAATAATATTCACACAAAAGAGGCTCCAGGATGTAGGCAAGCAGACTTATTAGTATTGATCGATATGGTCTTAGTAAAGAGCGATGTAGCTATCAGCATGTAAGGAATCCACGACACCGTCATCCTGACGATGATGTGGCACGCATTCAACATACTATTCGTGTGTGTCGTAAATCCATCGGAGTACATCCTCCCCATAGTACCCCAGCTCGCGTCTCCACTACTGTCCGACGAGACACCCTCAGCGCTAGAAGAAACGATCGTGTTCTGGGATAGCCTGCGCAAACCAAAGCGTGGAGGTGAGGGCACAACCCATCAAGCAGCCAACAAATTGTGCACGCGGCCTTATCCGAGTATATTAGCGACATGATACAGCAAGCAGCAAAGCGAGCGACGGAGAGCGGCCAGTTGCTCACAGCAATCATGAGCAGCCACTCGACACGACGGAATGCGGCTGCATACACAAATGGCTTGTCGAAGCTGGTGATCTAGTGGATGTCGACGCGCGGGGATCGACTTCTTGACTTAATCTCGAAAGCGTTCACCTACATAGATGCAACAAGAGATGATCAGAGAGTGGCAAAGGTGCTCGCCAGCTACGAGGATCCAGACTCCCTCGTGTTGACATTAGTGATCCAGATGCTCAAGGGTCAGCTGGTGACAGTACGCAGATCGACGTCCTCCAGCAGCAGCTCTTCCAGCACGCCTCTGGCTTCACTGCCGAGAACGACAAGTTGAATATCGCGCCAGATATCCTCGACTCTGTGCTCGCATCTCTGCTGATCCACCTCGAAGAGCTGAACACGCAAGAAAGTATAACACACAACCCAGCCATCTTGCAGTGCATCTACCAGTTCCGCCTGATCGTTCGAGAAACTAACGATAAGCTGCGGTCATTGCTGAATCTGGAGCGCTGTGTCAAGTGGGGAACTCTCCTGCGACGAAGCTGACAGACGATTGACCATCTGCAGGTCGGCAAAGTCAATGCAGACCGGCAAGCAGTACTCGAAGCGACTGTAAACCAAACGCTCGGCGTTATCAGTGACCTGCGAGATCAGGTGGCGCGCCTTGAGGCCGGAGATGAGCGACTGTAAGCTATAAATACAACGCTGCTTAAGCTGCTACAGAAGCCAGCAGAGCAGGAACGGACAGCAACAGATGTCGAGGTGTTACTGCTTCCCACGGTCCTGATGGTCGCCTGAGAAGACCATTCGCTTGCAGGCTCGTTCTATCACTGACATGTCGACCACTATGGGAGCCACCAACAAGCAAAAAGGAGTAGAACTTGCGATCAGACAGCAAGCTCGCAGTCAAAGCCATGAAGATACTCAACCCCCAAGCTGTCACTATTCCCGATGAGCCGCCGCGGTGGAGCACGGAGGCGCACACAAGTTGGAAGGACGAGATCTGGCAACTCGTGAACTCGTTGGACAAGACTGCGAACGCGCAGTCTGCACCGGATCAACAAGAAAGGAGACACTCAAAGACCAGCTGGAATAATTGATATTTGGTGGTGAAAAAAAGTTCTCTATTTCTAAAAAATTTTGTACAAAATACAACAGCTTAGGAGCAATTATGCACATGCCTATCAATAATCATAGCGCTATTTAAAGCTCCAAAGTGCATAGTGACACTATGCCTTGACATCTATTTTCGTCATGGGTGCGCCAGTTATTTGATACATTGTAGTTTGTTGAGAGTCAAAACGGGAGATGCATGATAATAATTATATACTGAATTTGAGACTGAGACTGTGGGCATACGCACATCCACTTCAAACTTATCTCGCATTCCGAAGACTGAAAGGTCGCGTAGCATATCCAGGGGTGCACTGTATAACCTGCTGCCCACATCCACAGCTCTCACTTTGATTTGCACTGTATATTGTGATAAAGGAGGTTGAAAAATCTCCACAAACGGAGAGCATGTTTAGTTATCGGTGCCCTGATTCTCTTTAGCGACAATAATTGTTTGCGGATGCTGCTGCTGTTGACGAATCGTAAGAAAGCAACTGATGCACTGTTTCAAGTCGCCCGTGACAATTCTATAAAACAAAAACATCGAGCAGAGAGACCGTGACAAAGTTAAAGAAGCCGAAAGAAGCCGAGTCACAAAAGAGACAGCAATTCGCGACGACCGCCTCCCACCAATAAGAACAAAATGTAGTACGGCATCCGACGGCTCATCGACTTCTTCGACGGCTCCGACACCTTTCCGACGCTGGGAGAGTTCGTAGACCGCTTCATCGAACCGAGTGGAGTGACGCAACCGAGGCGGCTTCAACGCAAGTGGCTCGAGTCGCTCTTTGCGGAGGTAACACAACTAGTCCTGCGTCTCGACGCACCATCTACAGCTCTCGCGACTGTCCGCAACAGGCAGACGCAGCCCCTGTCCCTCCCGGTAGGTGCCATCCGTGGTGGGCGACTGCACCTGTTCCCCCGTCTGCCGAGCTCAACTCTGCGGACAGTGATCAAGGTCGCCCTACCACCTCGATGCAGGTCTCACCCGGTCCTGAGTGTCCTCGGCAACACGGATCCC
>JAASFV010000371.1:0-24653 GCA_023334015.1 Globisporangium paddicum
AACAACAACAGTACTCGTCCCAGGCACAACATCTCCACCTTCAGCAACAGCAGCAGCAACAACAGCAGCAGGAGTATCAGCACCACCAACAGTTGCAGCAACAACAACAGCAGCTCCAACATCAGGCGCTGCATCACCACTTGCAGATGATGCAACAGCAGCACCAGCACCAGCAGCGGTCGACTGGCCTTCCCCCGTCTCTAGAGCGAGACAATTCTGGTGGATCTCATCACCACCTCATGCAGCAGCAACAGCAACAGCAACAACAGCAGCAGCAGCAGCAACAACAACCACCGGGATCTTCCGAGCGGTAGATGGACCATATAAACAAGTAGTAGCAGTAGGTAGCGTAACGATACAAGTAGGTAGCAATCAGTCCGTCAGTCCGAGGCTAAGAGATATATTCATAATTGAACAGCACTGTATGCAATGCGACTTGTCTGTCTACTTGTCTTCGCTGATCGCAGGTGAGGCCGTGATGCGCAGATAGGGTTTGATCTCGTGGAAGCCTTGCGGGAAAAGCTTCTTGGCAGCGTCACTTGAGATATCGGGCTCCACAAACACGTCCTCGTTCACCTTCCAGTTGGTCGGCGTCACGATCTGGTTGAAGACCGCGAGCTGGAGCGCGTCGAGCGCGCGCAGCACCTCGTAGAAGTTGCGGCCGACGCAGATCGGGTAGTAGGACAGGAAACGAACTGAGAGATCGACGTCCAGCACGACCGTGCACGCGAAGGGCAGGCGGTGCAGGTCTGCCGCGTGCTTTGGCGCTCCGGCCGGAACAAGCCCCATTGTACGCGAGAGCTCGCCATTTTCGTCGGCCAAGACAGGAAAACTCACCTTGACGTCCTGCGTCTCGTTCACGTCCTGAAGGAAGAGGGCCTGCTGCTTGAGCGAGTCGATGTTGAGTGCCAGCAAGCGGCAGTGGCGTGCGTCGAACTGCTCCTTGAGCTTCTGGAGCATGCCGAGCTCCGTGGCCCAGACTGGGTGGTGCGTCTGCGGGAACGTGCAGAGCACGCCCCAGGCGCCGTCCAGGTAGTCGTGCACGCTCACGACGCCCACTTGCGTCTGTCCGATGAGATCAGGCAGCTTGGCGCCGATCTGGAGCTCCTTGGGCACGTTGGGTGGCATGCTGGTGATATGTGACTGAGGACCAAGTGGAATGCGCACTTAACGTTAAGTACTGATACACCGGTTCAGCGTGACCTTTGAAGATACCAATTCGTTTCTAAGAGAAAATTCTCATCTCCAGCTCCAACAATGCGCGCTGTAGATAGAAACGACTCGCCTGAGATGAACGAGACACCAGCCGAGCCACTCAAGCTCTCGTTGGACGGTGTTGACGAGGATAACAAAGCACATGAGGCACCGACCAGCAGATCCACGCGACCGCGCCACCAGAGCGACGCCGAGTTGCGCAATGAGCTCGAGAAGCAGCGCGAGACCACGAGGAGCGAGAAAATGCGCTCGTCGCTGGCCAACAACCGCTTTCTGACCAAGAAAGCGATCACAAAAGCCCAGAAAGGGCACCCAGAGAACGATCCGGACGACCTGGACGCGGACGCAGATCCACAGGAGCCCCGGGATGCGGACTCGGATGACGAACCAGCCATTCCGCCGGTACAGAGCCTCACATTCGACAGGAAGAAGCGATCGAGCGTCGCCACGTCTACTGCTCCGCCTGCAGTTGGCGATCGAGCCTACGAGAGTGTAATCGTGCGGCCGCAAGTGCACCTGCTGCCTGGTTTTGCAATCAAGAGCTCGAAATGGAACCAAGAGCTCCAAGAGGAAGAGCTCTGCGGCCTCTTTGTTGACGAGAAGCGCTATCACTTAAGCAGAATCCACGCAAGCACGCTCATTCGACTGGAAGAGCGACTCGCGAGAGAGCAGCGGACAGTACACGACGAAGAGCCGGGGATAAGATCTGAGTCCCCGAGTGGTTCATCTTCACCACTGACGGATCTCATCCACACGGCCACGCACAAAGCGCACCGTGAGAACAGAAACCCACCTGGAGACTATGACGAAAGCTACTCTACAGCGCTATCAGCGAATCAAAGTCAAGCGAAACAAGCAGTTCTGAGAGCCACGAACTTGGACACACAGGCGATGCTCGAGATCTGCGTCGACAGACTCATCCTCGACGACCACGTGTCGTTTGCGCTTCAGGACCGCACGTGTGCGCAGTTGCGCTCACTCTACGCGTCATACGGCCACATGCAGCAGCAGCAGCCGTGGCGACTGCATCTCGACCGCATCGACGCGTTTCTGGATGGGTTCGGCAAGCCTTCAGAAGACGTAATGGATGGCTTGAAGGACGAATTCACGGTCACGTGGGAGACGCAGATCGTGAGCGACGTTGAGCTGGCGCTGCATGAGCTGACGAAGCTCCAGCTGCTGCACCAGCAGCTCCTAGCCAAGTGGACCGAGCTCCAGGAATGCTCTCGCAGCATTTTACATCTGCCGTATCAGGTAAAAACGCTTCACCAAAGCAATCCAATCCTTTTGACGCGCGTCCAGGCTTTCATTGAGATCCTAGAAGACCGTTTGCGCACTCATGACCAGAGAAATCAGGATGAAGACATGTTCGCCAATGCGAACGTCGAACACTTCACTGCGAGGCTGGAGGCGCTACAGGTTCAAGACAAATTCCTCTGCCAGGTGCTTCTTCTAGAGACTCAGTCTCCACCAGAGACCCGCGCCAGCAGGAGTTCGGCCGCATCGCTCTTCTGTACTAGCGAGCAAGTCGCACAGAACATGTTCTATGTGGTGATTTACATCAACGACAAGCAAGCATTTTCGACCAAAGCGCGCAGCTGGGATCAACAGCAACAGCAGCGCCACTCGGCAGCAAGTGGACGCCGTGGAGTTGTCTTCTTTGACGAGACGTTCCGGCTCAAGCTGCCGTTCTTCCCCGAGTCACTCTCAGCAAAAGTGTTTGAGCGAGGCTTCGTCTTTGATACTGCGGTCTCCACGTCGTCCGTGCCAGTGATCCTCCCAGGTCACAACATTAAAGACGTGAGCGCTCGTATCCCAGTCGCGAGCCTTGCATCGAGCCACGAGTGGTACCAGTTCAGTAGCACAGCAGCCATCTCCCGGTCTCAGTGGCACAGCTCATTTCTCAACTCGTCTTTGTACATGAACTTCACTCGTCGTCCACACGGGAGAGTCCACATCAAGACGACATGGGTGTCCTCTGTCAGTAGACAGAATGATCCATCGAGTGGAAGTCCTTCGCAAAGAGACACTGAGGCAAGCTGCTACCTTCCACCAAAGCGACCGCCGCTCATGCGCGCACTGCTGAGGAACGACCGCGCGAAGGTCATCGGAAACCGCCACTCGAGCAGCTCAGCTCGCCACACACGCGAAGAGCTCAACAAGAGCAGCTTCAGCTACGAACGCGACTTTCTGGTGCACATGCAGGCTCTGGGCAGCATACTCGACCCAAACGACCCGGAAAACGCGTCTGCAGTGCGTCTGCAAAGGCATCTGAAGGCGCAATCTGAGCTCATGGCCACGCGCGACGTCTTCCGTACGAGCGCGTTGGCGTTTAGCCACTCACAGTCGCTTTTTCACAGCAGCACTCCGTTTCAATCGAGCACATCACTCACGAAGCGCAACCTCCTGCTGCAAATGCGTGATCGTGAGCACGCAGCAAAGTTCGGCACAAGCAGCTGCGTCGCAGCTGCTTGTCGTGAGGACGCAGCTGCCAGTCGAGGTGGTGTGGATCCCATGCGGTGGCAGCATGCAGTATTCGAAGAGCCCGTGCCGCTAGACGAAGGCGAGATCACTGCGAACGAGAAGTACCTGGCGTTGCTCCGACCCGAGATCAAGGGCTACGACCACCGACTGCGCGCTGAGAATGCCGAAGTAGGGGACCTGTACAGCATCGAGCGCCAACGTAAGTTAAATCTGCTGCGCATCCACGACTTCATCGACCGCGTCAAGCAGAATCAACTGGTCACGAAGCGCAAGAGCGTCGCGAAGGATAAGAGCAGGACGCTCGCGAGCATCATCCAGGAGCAGCCGCTTCCGCTTTTCCCAGGTACGCTGGACTTCTCTGGACTGGGTCGACTCTTTGCTCCGCGACGGCGACTGCGACCCCAGGCGGCCAAACGATCGGCTCCAAGCGCGCTCGCAGAGTGGCCCGACTGCTGCGATCTCTACATTCAGGTGCAAAAGGCCATCAACGTCCCTGTCCCGATGAAGCAGCGCCGATCCGCAGCACCACCATCTCAAGTGAAAGCCAAGACGAAGGAGCGTAAAGCCAGCAAGCAGCGAGCAGACAATCTTGATGACGGACTCGAAGACGATGACACCGAGGTTGTCGGCAACGAGGTGCGGCCAGTACGTCAGCCAACGAGCTATGAGAGCCAGATCTTCGTCGAGATCTGCTTCCAGGGCAAGAAGCGCAAGACCGCGTGCTCCCTGGTGAGCGCCAGCAGCAGCAACAGCTCCAATCCTGTGTGGATGGAGACGCTCGTCGTGCCATTTCGCCCACCACTCGACGATTGGTCGCCCGAGTCGATTCAGCAGTGCCAGGACGAGATCCGCATCAACCTCTTCGACCAAGTGGTGGTCCCGGGCGAGAAGGACGACGATAGACTTGACACGATGATGGAAACGAACAGCACGGGGGCGCAGTTGAGCTCGTTCCACCAGGAGAACTACTTCCTCGGAGGTCTTTGTATCCCATTCACCACGCTCTTCCATAACAACGGCTCGCTCGAGGCCACGCTCCGCTGCGATATGCCGATCGAACACTTGGGATACGTGAATCTTAAGTCAGCAGACGATGGTGACGACTCCATTGGCATTGGGACTCCGAGGAGCTCAGCAGATGACGAGACGCCACGGCAAAATCCGAACTCTCCGATGAGACGCGAGACAATGGATGACAAAGACGAAGATGGCGTGAAGAAAATGAACCGCGAGGCTACGTTTCTCAGCTTGATGATGACCCTTGACCCGTTGTTGCCGCTGCCAGTCAAGTCGTTTGAAGACACGGTCGTCTCCATTGGCATCGGCGACGACGCAAGCGACGCCAACACGAGGTTTGTCCAGTACGCGAATGACTGGACCGTGAAGACGCAGAACACGAACGCTGTGACCAAGCGGAGGAACTTCCACGTCTTTGTGCGCAGCCTAAGCAATGGGAACACCTTCTTGTCGCAGTACCTGGGCGCTCAATCGCCTCCTCGAAGTGGGGTCTTTTCAAAATCCGCGACGACGTTGCAGAAACTGGTGCGCTTCGTCAAGCTGATCCCGTTTCTCGACGACTGGCACCTCTTCGATGGCGAGAAGGATATCTGGAGCACGTCGCAAGAGTTCCTCGGGATCAACGCAGGCGACTACGAGGAGCACGCGATCCTGCTCTGCAATTATTTTTACTGGCTCGACCGCAACGAGCCCAATTACCACAACTACCTGGTGATCGGACATGCTGTGCCCGAAGGCGACGGAGTGTACGTGCTTCGACAATATGCGTACAAAATCCCGCAGCGAAGCGTTCTCTGGAATGCGAGCACTGGTGTTGGCTATCACGTCTGGGACGATCGGTGCCCCATGCGAGATGTGTCTCTCGTCGTCTCAAGCGACAACCTCTACGCGAACTTGCAGCAGACGCCTCGCTTTCGGGACTTGAACTGGGACGTCGAGACAAATCCGAGGGCCTGGAAGCCGTTTTTCCACCCGACGACCATCCAAAAGGAAAAATTCACGCTGACGAGTGTCCAACCCCGAGACCTGCGGTACGAGGAAACCCCAGATGAGTACGTTCACAGGGTTGAGATGGAGATCCGCGAGACACTCAAACTGGAGATCCGACGATGGCGCAGCAGCCGATTCACCACGACTTTCAATATCGACACGAGCTTGAAGCTTCGAAAGCACCTGGAGGAGCTCGAGCGCTACATGCAAGGTCAGCAATCGTCAGAAAGCACTAGCGCGAGGAAAGCAAGCGACTCAAACGTGCTACACGAGCTGCAGCAAACCAAAGAGATCAGCGGCATGCCACTGAACCTCACGTTTACAGACTTGGACAAAGTCGTCGACTTGGTGAAAAACACGGCAAGTTGCTCTCTTGTATTTCATCTGCACGCTTGCAATGTGAAATCGGAATTGCTGACCTGCAGTTGTCGTACTTGATTCTGTTGCAGAACATCCACTGGAACGAGCGCGCCAACATCGAGTTCGCACTCGCGGTGTTCGTCTGTGGGTACCCGAATTGCATCCTGTCGGTCTGGATCTACTTCGTCTCGCTCATTCCTAAATAAGTTAAGGCACTTGATCGGCCCTCGACCTGCTTCTCTGACAAAGTTCATCGAGAGCGTCTCTATGCCTAGTTAAAGCGCATCATCAGTGCGTTGAGCTTTGCCTGCAGCGCCTCGATCTTGGCCTTCGCGCTTGCCCTGGACTCCTCGCTCAGTTCGTCAGGATTTGAGAGGTCGAGCGTTGTCTCATTATCCAGCGTTATACACGTCAGCGGCGATGCGCTGGCTCCCTGGAAAGTGGCGACGAGCGAGCCAATTGGAGCTTTCACGACCGTGTCGGGGACAATCGGCGATCCGCGAATGGAGTAGATCGTTTCGCCCTTGCGAGCTGTGCGAAGGAGGGTCTGCGTATGGTCAATAAATAGAAAGTCAGAACGATTAGGATACGCGAGTGGGCACTAAAGCGCGTTCGTACCCCTGGAACTCCATGTCCATGCGGAGTAAATGACGGTGTCTCGAACGCAAGAAGCCGTTTGTTGAAGGCTGCTGGCGTGGCATGTGGGAGTGGAGGAAGCTGATTATTGGTTCGTTTTACCTGTGAGATCAATAGCACAATTTAGTATAGCAAGTTACACATGATATCACGTAATACGAGCGCGTACCTCAGATGTAGGTGCTCTGGAAGGAATAGCCTTGCCTGCAGACTGCGTGTAAATAACGAAACAAGTCAAATTTCCAGTATCAGAAGCACGACGAGGCAACAGATACGGGTTTACCTTCATTGGAGATGCCGCCACGTAGTTCCTGTAATCCTGGTCCTTTACGTTCTGAATAACGTTCTCGAGGCTGCCACCAAAGTCCTCGATGAACGTTTTCCACGGCATCTTGCGCACAGACTCGGGCAGGAACATGAGCTGCACCTTGAGCTCCATGTATAGGTCCTTCGCCTTGTGCTCTGCTTCCGCTATGAGGTCTTCGCAGCGCTTCTCGACTAGCAGGTTGCACCAAAATGAGATGGTATCAGCAAAAACGTCTCCAAACAGCTCATAAGACCTTCTTAGAACGCACCTTCAGCCTCGATTTCCTCCAGCAGCGTGAGCGCGCGCTGCCTCTTTTTCTCGACTTCGTCCTTCGTGCCCTCTCGCGCGCGCACGCCCGCCTTCTTCCTGCTGAGCTGACGGCCGGGCGACTCGCTGAAGTGCGTGCCTGTGCTCGTGGCGCTCAGCGCCTTGGCGAGCTCTGCATCCTCTCCGATGGGCGCTAGTGGCCCGAAGGACGACGAGACACCGTCATCGCTGTCCGCACCTGAGCGCGTGCGTCGCATGGCGCGGCCACTGACGCTGGCGGCCGGTGCGCGTCGGCGGTTCGTCGGCGCCATGCTGCGTGCAGTCTTGGTGATGGAATAAGAGAGTGCGTGCTGTTCAGAAATTCAAAATCAGTTGTACCCCATGCTTCACAATCTCCAAATATGGTCTATATCTCTGAATTAAACTACAAGTTAGTCTAGAAATGTATATTTACGCATTTACAAAGTGACTAAACATGTAATTTACAAGATAGCTGGACATTGCGAACACGCACATTTCCAATCAGTGACCATGGCGAAGAAGAGCGCCACGACGGCAGCGAAGGACAAGAAGGCAGTGCAGAAGACGGCGCTCGCGAAGCCACGTGCAGCAGAGGAAGACGAGCCGCAGCAACTGCCGCTGGTGCTGCGCATCTTCATCATCGGCGTCACGTCGTTCGTGGCCGAGAAGATCTGGACGAACCGCAAGGTGGTGAGCGAAGTCTGGTTCGCGGGCGACGTCACGGAGACGCAGTCCACGATGATCACGGCCTTCGAGTATCTCGGCGCCATGGGCATGCTCTTCGTTGTGGGCATCGCCGTCGGTATCGCGATGACACGAGCAGCCGCGTACTTCCCCAAGCTCTAGGAACACGTGTGATACTGAGCCCAATGCAGCTCACAGAGTCGCAGCTGCCTGTAGCCATGCAATTGATGTAGAGCATGAATAGAAGATCCAAGCGCACGCATGTTAATATAAACGCAGGCATCGCCTGATCATGATCGTGTCTTGCTTAGGGTTTGCAATATAGGGCTGCTCTTCTTAAGGATTGTCTGTATCGGAATGTACAAAACCTAAACTACTTTGTCACTCTCGTCACACGTCACATATTTCCAAAAAACGTTTGATCAAACAAACGTTTGATTGGACTTCATCCAACGTTTTATTGGCACTCGACGGCGTTTCATTGGCACAGCACTTTGTTTGGACTCGAACGGTCAGTGTTGCTGCTGGCCCAAGAAGAGAGAGAAGAAGAGCAAGATGAAGGTGCGCTCGTCCGTCAAGCGCATGTGCGACGGCTGCAAGGTCGTACGCCGACGAGGAAAGGTGTACGTGATCTGCGACCGCAGCCCCAAGCACAAGCAGCGCCAGGGCTTCCACACGTGCGCGTGCTGCGCGACCGCGTCGCCAGTCGAGGCGGCGCTCAAGGCCTCCCACACGGGCGCCTCGTCGCCGAACGCCATGTTCCAGAGCATGATGAAGGAGCTGCAGTTCCCGGGCCTCGCCAAGTTTAAGGCCTTCCGCGAGGCGGCGATCACTATCCCGAAGCTTTAAAGAACGCGCCATAGAGCAGTCGCATTGCGCTTTTAGGCGGTCCCGCGCGCTGTGCGTGCTTGCGTGCCTTGTGCCTCTAAAACGATAATGCGACGTACAGCCCCCTTCGTGAATTCAGGTCTCTTGATGTGCGCGTGTGCTGCAGCTGTGCGAATGATTGTGTTGTCCTGCATGCATGGACTCACATGCACATGTCCGCACGTTTCCAGCCATGCAAAAAAAGATAGCAGCATGATGTGTTCTTAACAGATTTCTAACACTCCTGAAAGTTCAGTTTATCAATGTTAGTAACAGTCAGTGGGTGCCCAATTTTGCCACATCACCAAACAAATGGGCATCTTTCAGTAGAGACAAGACAATCAACCGATCGACCAACTCGCAAGCACGTGATCATGCGCGTGCACGCCCTGCTGCTCGCTGCTGCCGGCGCTGGGCTGTGCCAGGCCGTCGCAGACGTGCAGGCGCCGGCCGCGCGCTTCTTCCTGCCCGAAGAGCCGCGTAACCAGCATAAGCTGCTGCTCGAGACGCTGGAGACGCTCGGCATCGAGCGCTTCGTGCCACCGCAGTCGCAGGACCAGGGCGAGGCGGCGCAGGACCCGCTCTTCCTCTGGTCCTTCTTGCCCAAGACGAGCGACCAGATTGACCTCGTCTGGAGCGTCGCTGCCTCCCCACCGTATGACCAGCTGAGCTTCTTGGACGCGTACCGCCCGAAGATCAACCACCTTCCTGGCGCCGACCAACTCACGTCCTCGGATCTGTTCTACGCACACATTAAGAAGAACCAACAGAAGCATGCGCGCTACTACTTCAACTACGTCCCCAAGCACTACGAACTGCCGCGCGACGCGGCGGAGATGGCGCAGGCGTTCCCCGAGGTCCTCAAGAAAGTCGAGTTCGAGATGAAGCGTGAGCGCGACTGGTTCATCTATCAGCGCTTTCTGGTCCGCGAGAAGACTCTCAGTGGTGATGAGGCAGCCAATATCCCAGGCTCTGTTATTATTAACGAGAATGATCTGCAGGCTAAGCTGGAGAACGAGTTGAAGGGCAAGCAGGTCGAGGTGTCATCGTACATCGAGCCGTATCTGCTCGATGGTCACAAGTTCAACGTCGGCTTCTATGTCGCAGTGACGTCGATCGATCCACTGCGTATCTACGTGTTCAGCCACGCGAAGGTCAAGATCGCCAAGGTCATGTACCCAGCAGACGTAAAAGTCGACACGGATCGCGGCGCGTACAATTTTGACGAGTTCTACGCCCCATGGGACTTCCCAGAGCTTCAGAAGGAATTCCAGGAATTCCCTTCGGCTGAGCGAGAGGGGTCGAACGCGTGGGAGATCGTGAAGCGAAACATGATGGTCCAGGGCATCGACACCAGCAAATTGCAGAAGGAGATCAACGACGCGATAATCCGTTCAATTGCCAGCAGCCGCGGCCACTTCCAGCAAGAAATCGCCAAGCTTAAGCGCACACCGGCGATTGAAGAAGGCGGCGAGAAAACAGACATGACGGACAAATTCTTTGATTTGTGGAAGTTCGACTTTGAGATTGACGACACGAGCAAGCCATGGCTCGTCAAGATTAACTCGAACCCGTCGCTGGCCCCCGAGAAGACCGCGTTTGGCACGGACGAGGCAATCAAGAAGCGCATGCTCTTCGATTTGCTTAACGTGGTCGGCGTCCATCCACAGGCGAAGCTGCCTTTTGACAAGTTCTTCCGCCCGTCAACTCCGACCTTCTGCTCTCAGAAGTGCTCCGACAAGACCCGTACGTGGGACAGTGCGTGCTGGTCGTGTCCTGGCTGGTTCCCTCCGTATGTGGCGCATCGCTTGTTTGACTCGATGCATGAGTACGCGCGTCGCGGCCGCTTCAACCTGTTGTTCCCAGATCTAGAGAAGGACCACTCCAAGTTCCTGGACACAAGTCTTTCGGAGCACGACATCGCCTTTGATCGCTACCTCAAGTCGCTCTCGAGTGGATATGCTGAGCTGCAGGAGTACCCGCTGGCTGACCGGAAGGTGACGTGTGTCTACCGCGAACACTGCAGCAGCAATGGTGACTGCGTGAACGGCGAGTGCAAGTGCGACATCGGGTACGAAGGAACTACGTGCTACATTCCCACGGACGTGGATCACGAGAAGGAGTTGCAGACTCAAGCTGCGGCGGATCGAATGGCAGCGGACGCACGTGGCGGCGAGACATGGAAGCAGAAAGTGGGGCACATGTGGAACCGCAGCCCCGCCCCCGCTGTGCTCTCTGGCAACGTGGATGGTGCCTCAGATGGAGGAAACGGAGATGCTGCGAAGCCCTCGAGTGAGCTGGAGATGTTCTCGGCCTCCAAGCTTCTCTTCGCGCTCGTGCTGCTCAGCGCCTTCCTCTTGGCGGGATACCGCGTCTGCTCGACGCCAGCAGCTCATGACCGCAAGTCAAACTGAGAAAACAACAATTAACCGATAGATAAGTTTGTATGTAGATGTTAATTGTTTGAAAACAGCAAGTGCGTTTCTTGCTTGAACCAGCATGGTGAATAAATTCCTCCACGTAAGCGAGACGAGATGGTGCAGGCGCGTGTGGTGTCCATCGCGCTCTTCGGCCTGCTGCAGGAGAACGTGTCGCTGCTGACGATCGAGGTGGCGTCCTACCTCTGCGCCTTCCTGTTGCTGCTGCATGTGCACTCATCCGGCAGGCGCAACGCCACGATGCTCGCCGCCGCCGCGCTGCTCGCGGTCATTGTGGAGCTCGTGTTTTTTGACCAGAAGCGGTGGCACGCGCAGGCTCTGGTGAGGGACGCTCTGTTGTTATGCGAAGCGTATTATTGTGCGGTGTGGGCTCATAGTTGCTTTGCATGCGTCTTTGTTAATCAAGGTGATGCTGGTCCCAGAGCGCCTCCCGTTTTACTACGTACTCATGCAAGCGCAGTTCTACTACATGTAAGCTGCTCTTGAATCAACGTGGTATTATGAGTATTTAGAGCTAACTGAAATTATACATGCAGGGCTTTCGTGGCGACGTCACGACTGCGCATCGATGCGTTCGTTCAGCCGCTGGCCATGGGTGTACTGGTCGTGCTGCTGGCGTTTCCATTTGAGCTTTTGGGCTCCAAGTTCCTCTGGTGGACGTGGCACGACACGGATCCGCTGCTGCAGGACCGGTTCTACGGAGTTCCGTACCACACGCTCTTCTACTACTACTTCTTTGGCATGGCTTTCGTCTGCGCGCACCACACGCTGCGAAGGTACCAACCTGGTACTGATCTCGTACATATTGATAATGATAACTAACTGTTCCTCTTCGTGTGAATAGCTGCATGCTGCAAGGCGCGTACTATGAGCAGGAGTACTGGAAGCGCGAGTGGAGCTACGTGCTGCTCATGCAGCTTTTCTCGGCGCTCTTCGCAGTCATTTTCCTCGTTCTGCTGTATCACGCGTTCGCGCATCTGCTGGGCGTCCACACGCCGGTCTGCTTCGTGTTGCTCCTGGGCCTGAGCCTCGTGCTCATGTGGATGGCAGACCGCGAGCGCGACGAGCCGTACATCGAGGACCACCTCGACCCCGTGGACGCGTATGACAGCGACTGGCTCTACAGCTGCGTAGACCATGCGATCAACCAGATGGTGTTCGTATTCTCGAGCGTCATGGTGATCCTCGTAGCGTTCATCGACCCGTCGGCCATCGTGTCGCACGGACACCATCAGCCGCCGGGCGACTGCTCGCAGCGCGAGACGATCTACTCGCTCATCGGCATGACGCACACGCGCAACAAGTTCCTGTGCGTGCACGAGTTCGACGAGGAGTTCAACTTTTGCAACTACCCGCTCACTCAGCTGCACTACGAGGACTCATGGTATATGATCTGTGGCAGCGGCTACAGCGCGCTGGCCACCTACGTGGCGCTCGTGCTCACGTGGGTCGTCGTGGCCAACCTGGCGTTCGTGCAGGCACTCAAGCGCCCCAAGAAGACGCGCACGGTCTCCTTCCAGAAGAAGTACATCTAGCAATGGGCCATTCTTGACACCACGTGGAAATGATGCTTCAGCTTCCAAGCCGGAAATCATGCGCCACGTGTGACTCGCATCATTGGTAGAAATGATGACCCTCCGTCGATTTGATTAGCCAAAACTGGACCTCATCGAATTGTATTGGCTGAAATTGCACACCGCAAGTTTCAGCTCGCTTCTTTTTTGACAGACACCACACCACGCGTCTGACTTCAGAATCCCCACCCGAGCGTCGCGCAAGACAGCGAGTGCCTCCACGCCCTACAAGCACAGCAGCAGCCAACACCAGCACACGAGACACGATGGCGTCCGAGGCGCATCAAATGCCAATGGAGACCCAGCAGCAACTGCGCAAGATGCCCGGCAACAACGTACGTCTGTGTGTGTGCGCGTTTTGTGACTTATTGGCTCATTAGCAGGACTGACTGAGATAACCGTGTCTTGTGCAGCGCTGCGTGGACTGCGACGCGCCGTACCCGCAGTGGGCGACCGTGTCCTACGGTACGTTCATGTGTCTCGAGTGCTCGGGTCGCCACCGCGGCCTGGGCGTCCACATCTCGTTTGTGCGCTCCGTCACGATGGACTCGTGGACCGACAAGCAGGTCCAGCAGATGCAGGTTCGTTCCAACATTCTCGCCATGGTAACACGTGTGTATATCTACTACATGCTTTCTAAATGAGTACTCTCCGAAATACAGCAAGGTGGCAACGACAGCTTCCGCGAAGCGTTTGCGACCGCGGGCGTGCCCAAGAACCTCTCGATCAGCCAGAAGTATAACACGCCGCAGGCCGAGGCCTATCGCCAGCGTCTCACTGCGCTTGTTGAGGGCCGCGGAGCTCTCCCACTCCCCAAATGGGACCCTAGCAGCGCTCAGCAGGCCGGTGGCAGCGGCGGCTCGGCGAATGGCCACTCGGACACGCGCGGCGTTGAGGCGCTCAAAGGCGAGTCCGAGAACGACTACGTCGCCCGCCAAATGCGTCTCCGTGATGAGGCTCGTGCGCGCATGCAGGCCAAATTCGGAGCCAACGGCATGCAAGGCATCGGCAGTGGTGGCGAGACGAGCGCTCCATCGAGTGCTGGCGGCGTCCAGGATCTCTCAAGCGCCTTTGGCTACCTCACCAGCACGGTGACGTCGGTGGCATCGACGGCTGCGAGCACGGCCGCGAGTCTCGTGAAGGACAAGGATCTGGGCTCCAAGGTCTCGTCGGGCTGGTCGTACGTACAGAGCACCATTTCGGACCCAGCGCTGTCCAGCAACGTCAAATCCACGGCTTCCACTGGCTGGTCAGCGCTCTCGAGCGGCGCCTCGGCCGTCTGGAAGACTGCGCAGACCGTCGTGGACTCGACTGTGAACGGCTCCTCGGCTCAGGGCAGCGGTGGCCAAGGCCAGTTCGCGAGCTTTAACTCCGGTCTGGCCCCCACGGGCAAGTACTCTGGCATCGGCAATGACCAGACGTCCAGCAAAGGTCATGACAACGACTCATGGCTCGACTCGCAGCTGGGTGGACAGCAGCAACAGCTGAAGGCGAACTCATTCAACGGCTCCAGCTCCTCAGCAGCAGCAGCGTCCTATTCGAGCCCACACGCCAACAGCTTCTCGTCCTCGTCCTCGTCGTCCGCGTTTTCGAACTCGAGCTCCAGCGTCAGCTCAAGCTTTATGCCGTCGTCCAGCGGCTCGAGCTTCACGGCTGCTCCAGCAGCTCCGGCTCCAACCCCAGCAGCTCCGGTGGCGCCACCAGCTCCAGTCGAGAAGAAGAAGGACGTGGACTTCTTTGGCGAGTTTGGCTTCTGAGCAAAATGGGACTGAGGGATCACAAGTAAGTTAGCCCCAGCGGCTCAATGGATATAAGAAACTGTGTGTAGACAGAGCCAAGCGCTGTTCGTCACGTCAACTCGGTCGGCTTGAAAAACGAGGTAGGGCATTTCGACAATTTCAACGATCTTGGTGCTGTGTGTGTTGTTTTTTTCATTCATGTTTAACTGTCGACATTCTTTCTTCTCAGTCTCTCTTCAACTGTTGGCAATACTCTCTGGGTGGTGCTGGCTGACTGCTGGCTTCCATCGCGAGTCGATCGATCTACTCTCGACCGATTCAGAAGACGAGTCCCTCTGTTTCGTCACCTCTCCCAACCACGCTTTCAGCACGAGACTGACAGGGCTAAAAGTCGCTTTACAGCTTGCGTGAGGTCGTGCGCTTGACAGCAGCAATAATATCGTCGACCTGCGGCACGCAGAGGCGCTCGAGGTTCTCGGCGTACGGCATGGGCACGTCCGTGCCGGTCACGCGCTCGAGCGGTGCGTCCAGGTAGTCGAACGCGTCCGTCTCCATGATGACGCCGGCGATCTCGGCACCGATGCCGTGCTGGCCCCAGCCTTCCTCGACCGTCACGATGCGGCTGGTCTTCTTGACCGAGTTGATGATAGTCTCGCGGTCGAACGGGCGGATGGAGCGGAGGTTGATCACCTCAACGTCAACGCCGTCCTTGGCGAGCTCGGCCGCAGCCTCGAGCGCCACGCCCACCATGCGCGAGAACGTGACAATGGTCACGTCTGTGCCGGCCTTCATGACCTTGGCCTTTCCGATCGGCACCACAAAGTCCTTGGACTGCGCCTCCTCGCTCACGGGGAACGACACACCGTAGAGCAGCTCGTTCTCGAGGACCACGACCGGGTTCGGGTCGCGGATGGCCGCCTTAAGCAGACCGCGCGCGTCCTCGGCGTCGTACGGCACGACGACCTTGAGGCCTGGCACGGAGCCGTACCACGCGGCAAAGCACTGCGAGTGCTGGGCGGCTGTTTATATAAGAAAACAGTATTGCCAGGACCGTTAGCATTAGGTCTGGATATGTGCAGCAAGAGTATCTTTGCAAGACGTACCGACACCGGCGGCAGCGCCGTTGGAACCGCGGAAGACGATCGGGACGTTGATATCGCCGGCCGACATGTAGTACTGCTTGGCGGCCGAGTTGATGATGTGGTCAATGGCTTGCATGGCAAAGTTGAACGTCATGAACTCTACGATGGGCTTGGTGTCGTGGTACGCGGCGCCGATGGCGAGTCCGGTGAAGCCGGCCTCCGTAATGGGCGTGTCAATGATGCGCTTGTCGCCGTACTTCTCCCAGAGGCCCTTGGAGACCTTGTACGCGCCGTTGTAGCGCGCGACCTCCTCGCCGAGGAGGAAGACCTGCTCGTCGCGCTCGAGCTCCTCGTCCATGGCCGTGTTGAGCGCGTCGCGCACCGTCATCTCGCTGGAGACGGTGGCCATGCTGCGGCGCAGCACAGCGCTGGAGTTGGCCGTAACGGCGCGCGTGGAGCTGAGGACGCGGCGGAGCATAGTGATCGTGTAGGAGGATAGGAGGGAGTGGCTGCTGGGGCTTCTTCCGCTTTCTCTAAATGACGCCAAACTGCCACGAGCCGCTCATTATTTGCTCAATCATGGGCACCAAGCAGAACAAACAGCTCACCAGTAAAAGACGTATGTTGCAGGAAGGCAAGGTCTCCCGCAACGTAAACACTCATTGTTAGGTATAAAATGTCGCAGGAATCAGTACGCATCTGCGGAGAGTCCTTCAAGCAACATTTATCGGCTGCTTGGCGGGGGTGACGACGCGGGTTTGATGGGTGGGCGAGTGACGTCATAGCGACATTTTTGACGAGCCCAAATGGAGAGCTACGGTTGACTGGATGGGACTTCAACCGACGCACACAAGGGAAGAACTCTACACGTCGCCCTCCTTGGTTTCCTCCTCCTCCACATCCGACGGCACATCCGACGCCTTCTCTGAGGCGCCTGCACTGACGACCAGCTCCACCTCTGTTGCGCTGCTTCTGGCGGCGTGCACGCGACGACCAGCCTCCGCATCTGGGAGGTCGCTCTCGAGTTCCACTTCGGGGAACGCGCTGTATTGACGCAGCAGCGCCATGACGGCCACGATGACACCCACTGCGCCCACGACGAGCCCCACGACTGCGACTGTGCCAACGAGCGAATTGGAGATGTCTTGACGGAGCGACTCAGACTTGGCCATCTGCATCTTCACTGCGGCACTGACCATGCGAGCCTGTTCTTGGACCTGGGTCACGTTATAGTACTGGTGGGTGACCATGCCGCCCGCCTCGAAGAGGTCTCCGGTGCCGTCGTCCTGTTTGTTGTCATCGTCCGACTGCTGCAATCCTGGTGCAGTTGGATCGGCTGAGTCTTTGTGGTGAGCAGCGACTGATACCTTGGTCGGATTGTGGGTCTTGTGCTGCGTGTGTGGAGCTGAGGATAGCTGTTGGCCACTGCTGTTGCTCTCATAGGAAATGTGGACGCGCTGGTACTGCTTCTCTTTGTCTTCCACTGGCGCTTCGTAGCTCTCACTCTGCTGACTTCTGCTGCGATTGACCAGCTCCTTCACAGGAGAGGAGCGTTGCGCCTGCTTCTGGGCAATTGTAGTGAGCTTCTGCTTCTCCACTGGACTTGGCTGGAGCTTCTCATCGATGACTGGCGCCCTCCACCCGCGACGATCCAGACTCGGATTCACCTGCAAAGGAACATGGTCTTGCTTCAATTGCCTCTCGTCCACCACTGAGGCGCCGTGTGCGACGTCAGCATGCGAGAGCAGCACAGTCACTGAGACGAGGACGAGAGCAGCAGTAGCAGATAGCTTCATGGGTTGAGCTTGTGTGGTGCAGCTCCGAATGGGTTCTGAGAGAGTGCAGCCAGCTGACGGCCTTTCCTGGCAGCTTCTTTCCACGGGGCGGCGCTTCAAGCTCCTTAATTCCATTTCGAAACGGCCGACTTGCTTATATAACCTGTGAAAATTAGTATCAACGCAAGAGCAGAAATGAGATGGCTCCATACAACATTCAAGTTGTTTAGAATAGTGACATCCTTCAAAATATGATACAGTGCCAAATCCGACACATGAAGTCTTGATGCAGCAAACCCGATTTGTGACAATTGGTTCACACCGAAATGAAATGGCTACAATTCAATCAATGCGATTTCATTATTTGTGAAATCCATGAAATGAAATATGAAAATACCTCCTCCCGTGAAGAACTGACCTTGCCAAACGGACGATATACAAAGCAGCGCCAAGTTAGATGTTCTTCTGGCGTCTGGGGCTAGTTCGCCGCGTGCTTCTTCTTGGCCACGTGCGCCGCTTTCATCACTGGCGACTTGCGCTTCTCTGCAGCCTTCTTTACAATCTTTGCTTTGGCTTTGTGCGCCGACTGCTTCGCGTGTGCCTTGAGGCGCTTCGAAGCAGTAGTCTCCTTGTCGTCGTCGTCCTGCGACCCGCCGGCGCCGGCGTCGGCGTCGTCATCGTTGTCGCCATCACCCGATCCGTGCGACCCGTGCGAGTGCTTGTAGTCGCTCATATCCGCGCTGTCGTCCGAGTCGCTGTCGTCACTGTTGCTGCCGTCGTCGTCGTCATCGCCATCGTCATCATCATCGTCATTGCCATTGTCATCATCGTTGTCCTTCGGAGCCGGAGCTGGTGGCTTGACCTCGTCCTTGTTGTCTTCCTTTTGGGTTGGCGGCTTGACAACCCCTTCGCCACTATCACTCGGAGTGGTTGGCTTGGTGTCGGCCTTGTCGTCCTTCTCAGCCGGAGCTTGTGGTGGTGGCTTGACGTTAACCTTGTCATCCTTCGGAGTTGGGGCTAGAGGCTTCTCATCATCCTTAGGGGCAGAAGCTGGTGGTTGGTCATCACCCTCGTCATCAGTCTTCGGAGCTGGAGCTACAACAGGAGGCGTGACCTCCCCCTTGCCATCCTGCTTCACAGCAGGCGGCTGCACATCACCATCGTCGATCATTGGAGCCGGTACAACAGGTTTGCCATCAGCCTTGTCTTCCGACTTTGGATTTTGTGGCTTCGTGTCGTCGGTAGGCTTGCCATCGCCCTTGTCCGCTGGGGCTTGAGCTGGGGCTTCAGGCTTATTGTCGCCCTTGAGAGGTGGAAGCAAGAGCGGCTTGGCGTTGTCCTTCGGGTCGTCGACCCTCTGCTTGAGAACGTCCTTGCGGGACAGTGGGTGCCAGCCAACGCGTTGGATATCGACACTCTTCGAGTGCTCAGCGCTATGCGCGGCAGGCTTCGAATCGTCTTGGATGCGCAGCTTGAAGTGCAGCGCGGCTTCCTCGGCGGCGACGGAGTCGTAAAGCGCGCAGGCAGCGAGCGCGGCGAACGTGAGGATGGAGGCGAGACGCATCGTTGGTCAGCTAGAGGGGAATTGGCTGCTGGGTGGGGCTTGGCAGAATTGGAAGTGAGCTTCTGGATGGCGGACTGGCACCAGGAGAACGCCATTGCGAGGCCGCTGGCTGAGCCTTTATTCATTAAAGACATCAAGGAGGCGCGTAACAGCTTTGCTGAGATATGAAAGGCGACGTCTCGTGACCTTCGTTTTGCTCCCAAAAGCTCCTTCGTTCACCTGCTTCGCGCCGTCGCTCCGAATGTAGCCATGTCTCAGAGACATGGCTCTACTCTGAAAACTAGTATTGTGGATCAATCAATGCGCAGAAATGGCGCGTGGATCAATCGATGCGCAGAAATGGCGCAAATCGTATAAAATTTCCTGTAAAAAATGATATTCTTGTCAAACTGAGTGCGATCATGAGACGAAACGGATCAACAGAGAGGCTTCAATTGCGAGCACCTGCGTCCTTTCGGGTCCCTATCCACACAATGTGTACACAAAGTGTACACCAGTGGCACACCGCTTACAGTTGAGTGTCTTGCGCTTCTCTTCCTGGGACGAGCACCTTGGTAGCTTGGTTCTGCATGAGGCAGTTGGGCGATGTAGCTGCAGCCTATTCAACTGGAGCATGTCCGTCGCAGCGTCTCCGTGCTGTCTACCACTGGAGTCTTCAGATGCGCATTTGCATTGAAGCACCAAGAAGACGCGACCAGCAACAACAGCGACCAGTGTAATGGAGTACGTCAAGAAGTTCACTGGCGGCGGCAGCGGCCAGACCGAGAGCTCCAAGCCTGCGCCCGAGGGCTACATGAAGGCTGTTACGTGGCATGGTGCCAAGGCGATCAAGGTGGAGGACGTCCCCAAGCCACAGATCGAGCAGGGCGCCGATATTATCGTCAAGGTCACGGCCGCGTCCATCTCGCCTGGGTTCGTGAGCCAGATGTGCGCGGGTGACATCCCAGGCATGACCAACGGCCAGGTGCTCGGACGCGAAGCCGTGGGCATCGTGGCCAAGACTGGGCCGGAGGTGGCCAAGTTCAAGGAGGGCGATCGCGTGGCCATCTCGTTCGTGATCGCCTGCGGCGAGTGCTCGTTCTGCAAGCGCCGCGAGTTTAGCGGCTGTAACCGCACGAACGAGTCCAAGGAGTTCGCTGAGATGTACGGCGGCTGGGCTCCCGCGGCCATCTTCGGCTCGTCACGCATGTTCGGCAACGTCCCAGGCTCGCAAGCCGAGTACGTGCGCGTGCCGTTCGGTGACGTCAACTGCTACAAGATCCCAAGCGGTGTGCCTGACGAGAAGGCCGTGCTTGTGTCCGAGACTGTGGTCTCTGCGATGCACGCGCTGGAGCTGGGCAACGTACAACACGGCGACACAGTCGTGATCTGGGGTCTCGGGACCATTGGTATCCTGGTCGCGCAGCTGAGCAAGATGAAGGGCGCCAAGCGCGTGATCGGCATTGACCACCACAACGACCGCCTGCGCTACGCGTACGACAAGCTCAACTTGGAGGTTGTGGACCGTAGCGATCTTTCGACGTCGCAGCTCTCGAGCAAGCTGTTGGGCATGCTCCCTGACGGCGGCGCGGACGTGACGATCGACGCCTGCGGTCACTTGGGTGGTCACGGCTGGAAGGCGCGCATGGGCATGGAGAAGGAGACGCCCGACATCCTCAAGGAATGCTTTACAGTGGCGCGCAAGTTTGGTCGTGTGGCAGTCATCGCGGACTACACGGGCTACGTGGACACGTTCCCGATCGGCCACATCATGATGAAGCACCTGACGCTGCGTGCTGGTCAGTGTCCTGTCCAGAAGTACTTCAAGCAGGCGTTCGACGCGATCGAGGCTGGCGAGCTGGACCCGTCCATGATCCTTAGCCACACAGTGGGGCTCGACGGCGTGCCGGAGATGTACGCGCACTGCTACCACAAGGACGAGGGCTACATGAAGGTGCTGGTGCGTCCAGATCAGGCCTGATCTTGAGGCTGTGAGTGCAAAGCCAACGTCCGTGGCGAATGAGTGAGTGTTATGGAAAGCAAGTAGGAGGGTTGCATGTTAGCTTGTGAAGGACAGAAGACAAGCGAGCGCTTGGTGGTGCATTGGAGGTTGAGTTGCAATTAATTCCATTTGATTTTTCGAGTTTGTGATTTTTTACTTTGACGAAAAAGTGCCTCAAGTGCAACTACCACCAACCAAAGCGACGCAGAACTGAAGAGTGAGTTGTCCCTGAGCAGAGGAACTTGCGATGTGCTTGTTGATCGCGTTGAGACTCAAAGTATGAAACCAACAAACGAACGCAGAGAAAATTAAAATATATGAAACTAACCCGAGACAATCAAATTCAAGAGATATGAAACCAACGCTCTTCCCTCACACGCCACCACCACCATCCTTGCATGCGATTCACGGCGTCTGGCTGCTGCTCTTCGTCTCCTCCTTCTCGTCGCCGCTTTTGTCGCCACCTGGCGTGATGAGCACCTTGATGTAACCCTCCTGCTTAAAGAAGAGCTGCTCGTAGGCGTGCGGTACCTGCTCGAGCGTGAGACGGTGCGTGATCATGAGAGTCGGGTCGATCTGGCACTTCTGGAGCGCCTGCATCACGGTCGCAAAGTACCTCTGCACGGGGCACTGACCCGAGCGCACCGTCAAGTGCTTCATCATGACGTGACCTAGTGGGAAGTGGTTGGCGTATCCAATGTAGTCGGCGATGATCGAGACGCGCCCGAACTTGCGCACGACCGTGAGGCACTCGGTGAGAATGTCAGGCGAGTCGGTCGCCAGCCCCACGGCGCGCTCGAACTTGCTCGCGAGAGTCTCGGTGAAGCGAAAGCCCGTGGCGTCAATCACAACGTCCACGCTCTCGTTCGGGAATAAGTCGCGCACTTTGCTCACCACCTGCGTACTCGAGAGATCGCTTCGGTCCAGCACCTCGATGCCAAACTTGTCGCGCGCGAGCGCAAGGCGCTCAGCCACCTTGTCGATTGCCAGCACGCGCTTTGCGCCCTTGAGCTTGCTCCAGGCCGCTGCGTAGAGGCCGATGGGGCCAAGGCCCCAGATCACGACAGATTCGCCCTCGCCGACTTCACCCAGGTCTGTCGCGTGGAGTGAGGTCGAGAGCACGTCCGAGATGAACAACGCCTTCTCGTCAGGGACGTCGTCTGGGATCGCGTAGCAGTTCACGTCCGCGAATGGCACGCGCACGAACTCGGCTTGCGAGCCTGGGATGTTGCCCAGGAGCCGCGAGTAGCCGAAGATCGCGCCGGCCGCGCGGCCACCGTACATTTCTTCAAAGAGCTTCGAGTCATTCGTGCGGTCGCAACCGCTGAACTCGCGTCGCTTGCAGAAAGCACAGTCTCCGCAGGCAACATCGAAGGCGATCACCACGCGGTCGCCCTTCTGGAACTGCTTGACTTGCGAGCCAGTTTCCGTTACGACACCGCAGGCCTCGTGGCCCAGGATGAAGCCCTCATCTGTGGTCGCGATCTCACCAGAGTAGAGATGCGAGTCCGAGCCGGAGCAAACCGAGCAGGCCGTGACCTGGACGATCATGTCCTTCGGGTGCGTGATCTCGGGCTTGGGCTTGTTCACACACGCGACCTGCTTGGCGCCCGCCCACACGATGGCCTTCATGGTCTTGTCGCTCGAGACGGCCGGTTGCGTTGAGCCTTCCGCGACCTCGCGCTTGCCGAGGAGTTCATCCATCGCTTTCGCAGCCGCGTTCATTGCCATGATTAGTGCAGTGGAAGGCAAGTTCAAAACCGAGCGAGTCCCACGGCGCTACAGTTGGTTTGGGTGCGTTTGTCTGGACAGCCAACTGTCGAATCGTGGGTATCCCGCCGTTAACGCCTCTTGTCCCATCGCAAGTTCACGTATGGCAGTTGAACACCCGCGGCTTGCCTGGACTCGCCATTGTGCAATTGGAAGCCAACCACTCAAGCCCAAGCTCTTTCACTCCAGCGACAACAACGCCAAGATGATGCACTTCATGGCCAAGAAGGACGACGACAAGGCCGGAAAGCTCGATGTGAAGCAGGGCTCGACGCAGCCCGACTACTCCAAGTCCGAGACGATGAAGGCCATCACGTACGAGGGCACGCACCTCATGGGCGGCAAGACCGTGGCCTTCGGCGACCACCCCAAGCCGCTAATTTCGCACCCAAAGGATGCGATTCTTAAGGTCGAGCTTAGCTCCATCTCCGGTTGCGATCTCCACATGTACTCGGGGCTGCTGCCTACGGCGGACAAGGGCCAGATTCTTGGCCATGAGGCTGTCGGTATAGTCCATGAGACGGGTACGGAAGTGTCCCAGTTCAAGCGTGGGGACCGCGTCGTCGTCGCTCTCAACTTGGCCTGTGGTGAGTGCGGCCGCTGCCAGAAGGAGCAGTTTTCCGAGTGCGATGCCACGAATGACTCACGGCTCTTTGGCGAGATGTACGGCGGTAGCCGTGGCCCTGCGGCGGTACTCGGCTACTCGCGTCTCCTAGGCGGCGTGCCTGGCTGCCAGGCTGAGTTCGTGCGCGTGCCATTCGCGGATGTGAACCTCTTCCACGTCCCACGCGAGGTGCCGAGCGAGCAAGCCATCTTCGCAAGCGATATCATGTGTTCGGGTCTCCACGTGGCCTCGCTGGGCAACGTGGAGCGCGGTGATATTGTTGCGATCTGGGGACTCGGTCCCGTGGGTCTGCTTGCGGGCTTCTGGTGCCTTCAGAAGGGCGCCAAGCGCGTGATTGGCATTGATCACGTCCCAGAACGCATCCGCCTTGCACATAACAAGTTTGGTTTCGAGACGATCAATCGCTTGGGCTTGTCGAGCCAGCAGGTAGTGGACAAGTTCCACGAGATGCTACCGCTGGCCAAGTGCTCGGGCGGCGGCGCAGACGTCGTGATCGAGGCCGCGGGCTTCCGTTTCGCGCACAGCACGAAGAGCAAAGTGGAGCAGACGCTGGGCATGGAGAGCGACACGGCCGACATTCTCAACGAGATGACCACCTGTGTGCGCAAGTTCGGTCGCGTCGCGATCGTCGGCGACTATATCGGCACGGCTAATCATTTCCCGCTTGGCCATGTCATGCAGAAGCACCTGACCGTGCGCTCGGGCTACGTGCCTGCGCAAAAGTACTTCCCAGAAGTCATGGACGCGCTCAAGAACGGCGCGGTGGATCCGACGGTGATGGTGAGCCACACCATGTCGCTTCAGGACGCGCCGCTGGCCTACGAGAAGCTCGCCAAGTACGATGAAGGCTACGTGAAGGTGCTCCTGCGCAACACTGTCCCGTAAGTAGGTGGGAAGTTCTCTGGCTGTGCTCAGCTGCATGTTGCATTGTTGCATCATGAATATATAGTTTTCATTGAGATTCACTAGCAACCAGATGGAGTTCGAGTATCCATTCAGCATACGAGCCGATCTTCCTTTCAGCTTTGCATTCATTCGATGTATATTATCGCACTTTTGGTCGTGGTGCTGTTTTGCAGCTACTGTCCATTCATCCATTCACTCACTCGCTCACAACTCAGCGAGACGGCGACGGCGCCAGCGATTCTGCTGCCCATTGTTGGCGAAGCCTCCACCCATGCCACCACCACCAGCCATGCCGCCGCGTCCGCCCATCGCACCCATGCCCGTTCCGAAGTTGCCACCACCACCGCCAGC
>JAASFV010000372.1:0-24603 GCA_023334015.1 Globisporangium paddicum
ACCCCCCCCCCCCTTCCAGCGTCTTTTGGTCCAGTCAACCGTTTCGCTACCCTCACGGGCTTGCCTTGTGGGAATGGTGGTGGGTTTCAGAATTGTGCTGACGCGCTATAAAAAGCGGGCGAGAGGTTGACTGCTGAGGTGACGCTGATGAGCAAAGCCGAGCGCATGGCGAGCTCCAGGTAGCTGCTACACGACCTCGAGACCGACCAGCCAGGCTACGAAATGGAAGGCCGCGGCTCGTTGCGGCAGCTGCACCAGCAGCTCGCAGGGGCGAGTTACGGGCCTTCAGTGCCGCTTGCAAACCCGTACTCGTCAGCAGCAACAACTCAGGATTGGCAGCAGGGCGCTGGGTACGAGAAGCGCTCAGCGCCGCCACTGCCGACGCTCCCCCCATGGGCGCTGAATCCACTGGGGAGCTCTTCGCAGCAGCCGCAGTATCAGCAGCAGAAGTTTTACCATCAACAACAGCATTCCGCCCCAATCGCGCTGTCCTCAACCCTCACAAGTCATTACTACAGTCGTGACGAGATCGATCCAGCCTCGGCAGGAGCTCACAGTGAGCAGGATTCTGGCATCACTGGCTGGCGCAAGGCGCCGTCGTACTTTGGCTCCATGAAGCGCCTGCCACTGAACAACAGCGTCGACCAAGGGCATCCTCAGGTCCCATTGCGCCAGCAACAGTCACCCCAACAGTTGCCTGGGTTCCCGATGAAGCCCTTGGGCGACGAGCTTCCATCAGTGTCAGTTCACAAAGAGCAGCTCTTCACACAAGAACCCTTCGCTGTGAACCAAGCATTCCGATCCCAGCCTTCCAAGCACCACCAACAATCAACCAGGAATCAGCAACAGGAAGCTGACGAGCCTAGGGTCTCGACAGCTATTGCTCTTGCGTCTCCTAGTCACCAGCAGCAGCCAAGCAGCGAGCCCGACGAGCCCCAGGCGATCGACCAGACCTTCAGTGAACCAGTCGATAGCACAACCAACCAAGCGGAGGAAGAAAACGCCAGCAGCCGCAAGCTCCACCGATTTCTTGATGCAGACTCGTCAGCTCCAGGAGGAGCTTTCACAGCCGTAATGGTGCAGCAGAGTGGATTCTTTCGACCCTGGAAGAAGAATTCACTCCTGGACGATGACGATAACAACAACAGCGAGGGCTGTGAGGACCCTGGTGAGGCGTCCTGTGGGGGTTCATCCCAGGTGAACAAGTGGAAAGTGCGGGCGCTACTGAATCCGTTCGCAAAGAGGGGAAAACCAGCTTCCAGATCCGTGGCTAACACCAATTTCACCAACTCTGAGCCAAATTGTGATGGCGACGATGAGCCAGTGCCTCCCTCGAAGCCCTCGTCATCATCAGCGGTCTCGGGCGCGCCACGACGCCCGACAACTCCAGTCCCAGCCCCGTCCACGCTCTCGCTTGCAAGTGTAAGACCGCCAAGCAGACTGCGGTCTCGTGGCCAGATCCACGACCAAGAACCAGCGATAGGCGAGAGCGACTGCGATGACAAGAGTAGCCTAGTGAAGACCAAGGCGCCTCCTCCGTTACGACGCAACGCCAAGGCCTTGACCCCGCTCCAGGATGCGTCTTTACAGCCTCAGTCTCAGATCCAGGCACCACGAGAGAACTATTACAACAGAGAAGAGCGCGAGGACTTCCAGTCTTTCAAAGCCCCAGTGAAGCAGCCCAAGTCGCAGCCAGCGGCCGCTCGTGATCTCCGACCTCAGGCTCAACAGCAGTCACAGCAACCCCAACAACACGTGACGCGAGAGACCAAGCAGCCGCATGCCGCTGCGGCCAAGACCAAGACCAAGAGCTCGGTGCTCGGTGCGCTCGCCGAAATCCAGCGCAAGCGCGATGAGCGCCGTGCTCAGCAGGCTGAGGAAAAGCAGCGCATCCAGACCGAGCTCGAGGAGCACGGCGACGACGCCGGGTACAAGTTCCGACGCCTAATTCAGAAATACAGGGATGCATTGCCGGCATTCCAGAAGCAGCAAAAGACAGCTGCAACAGTATTGCCGCCTCTTACAAAGAGCGCTGGAGCTTTCAATCCCGCGACGTCCACGACCCGACTCTCCGTGTTTGTGCGCAAGCGCCCGCTCTCCAAGAAGGAGTTCAAGGCCAAGGGCTATGATATCGTCTCGTGTCTGTACCTCTTCGCTGCGGCTGCTACTGCAGGCAAAGTCAAGCCCTCAGCAGTGGTGGTGCCAGCGAGTTCGCACCGCCAGGAGCTCATTCTGCACGAGCCCAAGCTCAAGGTAGACTGCTCCGAGTCGCTCGAGCATCACCAGTTCCGCTTCGACGGCGTCTTCGACGAGCTCCAGGACAACGCCCAGGTCTACGCGTGCTCCGTGGGGCCGCTCATCCCGTACCTGATCCACGATCGCGTGCTCGAGACCCGCAGCGGCGCGCACTCAAACCTCACAGTGTTCGCCTACGGCCAGACGGGCTCGGGCAAGACGTACGTAAGCGCCTTCACTCTTGTTTATAAGCTGCATACGTGTTGTCATACAATCGTGTGTGTGGCGCGCACAGGTTCACGATGAAGTCGATATACCGCCAGGCGGCCTCGGACCTCTTTGAGCGCATCGAGGTCTGCTGTGGAACGGCTGGACACCAGGAGCCGTCGCCCGTACTCGTCGGCGTGAGCTTCTACGAGATTTACATGAACAACGTGAACGACCTGCTCAACGGCCGCAGCCGGCTGCAACTCATGGAAGACGGCGAAGGTACGGTACAGCTGCTCGGTCTCAAGGAGATTATGATCTCGAGCGCCGATGAGCTCCTGGACCTCGTCAAGCACGGCGAGGACTCGCGCGCCACGAGCGCCAACGCCGTGCACGACGACTCGTCGCGCTCGCACGCACTGCTGCGCATCACGCTCTACTCCAACACGTCCAATAACAACTCCACGATCCTCGCGCGGCTCTCGATGGTCGACCTGGCCGGCAGCGAGCGCGCCTGCGACACCCAAAGCGACAAGTACGTACATATCAAGTCGTGGGGTTTGTTGCAGTACAGTAGGAGGACCTGGGTTTTAATGACTCATACTGGGTTTGATGATGATGCCTCACAGCAAGAACACGCGTATGGAGGGCGCCGAGATCAACAAGAGTCTGTTGGCGCTCAAGGAGTGCGTGCGCGCGCTGGACCGCGGCGCCAGCCATGTGCCCTTCCGCCAGAGCAAGCTCACGCAGCTGTTGCGCGACAGCTTCACGTCCGAGAGATCCAAGACCGTGATGATCGCCACGGTCTCGCCCTGGTCCGAGAGCTGCAATCACACGCTTAACACGCTGCGGTACGCCGACCGGCTCAAGGAGATCGGCGCCGCCTAACACTCCGAGTTCTCATCTTCCAGTAAATGCTAGAAACCCACTCAGCCGGACCAAACATCGAGGCTTTCGGATCTTTTTGCGACCAACCTGACTTGAAGTTCGATCGTGGGGTGGGGTGGGACGAGGTACGCACCCATCGAAAAGCAATGCAGTCGTGAGCAAATCCCCCTCGTAGTTCTGAGTAACGTGGCCCCAGCCAGGGCAAGAGCCCTGTCAACGCACAAGGCATCATCTTCAAGTGGAGGTCCGTCCCTCAAGACCTGGACGGCTCGGATGTACAGTATATTACCGATAAAACCCGCAGCTGCATTTAGTGCGTATATTTACTATGTGGACGGAATTAGATCAGTTACAATCTTGCATTTGTACGAAATACATGCGTATTTATGTATTTATCGCGGATTTTGTAGTATGGGAGCTTGTGCAAAAACAATTTCTGTTTATTTGCGACACTGTGGTTTTCACAACAGAGTCAACAAGCCATCTGCGAGACCTTTTATAAATCTTTTATTTCTAATACTCCTTTCAAATACAAATACTACCTTATTTTGTATCAATACAAGCCTTTATATATCAAAATAATACTCTATAGTCAAACATACGCATTTTGAAGGGTGTAACCAATTGTCAGGTGATCGCCCATCTGTCAATGCTGGGCTGGGTAAACCCCGTGGGCTGGTAATCGTGGCCGCGACCCTGCTCTCACTATGACCAGCTGCCTGTCTGGCCATGCTGGCGTCCTCGCGTCTCTCTCCTCATTCTCTTCCAAGAGCCTGTCACTCCGCCATGCTGTTCATTCTCATTCTCGCCAATCCCAAGCAGACGAGGAGAGCTGCGCACGAACGAAGAGCTCTCGAACGAAGAATTCCCCAGAAAGAATGGCCAAGTCCAAGTTCCTGAGCCCGTTCCCGCCGCTGCTGCTGCCGCTGGACGACGTCGGGAAGATCGAACACCTCGCCGACGTCTTCGTGCGCAACAACCTGCAGCAGTACGAGGCCTTCATGCAGCAGTCGGTGGTTGACGAGAGCTCGTGGAAACTCGTCAAGCAACGCGAGGGCGTGCGCGTGTACTCGGAACGCAGCAGCACTACCAGCGAGCGAGCGAAGAGAGCCATGAGCGCCTCAAGAGCTACCAGCACCGGCGGCGATCAGCAGCAACACGCGACGCTCGAGCTGCCCGTGATGCTCGTAACAGGCTCAGTCACAGGCACGCTGGACGACATGATGTACGGCGTGGTCAACCCGACGCTGCAGGACATGCGTCTCAAGACGTCGTATGTGGGTGACAACGTCTCGGATGCCGCCGTGCTGGCCACGCTTGCGACGCCGACGCTTGAGAGTCCGTTTCAGAGCCTCACGATTAAGTGGATGGAGAACGAGCAGGCGCTCGTGTGTCGGCCGCTCGTGCGCAACCGCGACTTCGTGTACATGGAGACCACAGGCATCGCACAGACGTCCAATGGCGAGCGTATTGGCTTCCACCTGCTGCACTCGGTGCACTTCCCACAGACGTATGAGCTCGAGGGCCGTGTGCGTGGCAACATGTCGGTCTGCGGTATCTATAGACAGAAGCCCGGCACCACAAACGAGGTCGACGTGTACGTCAAGGGCATCTTGAACCCAGGAGGGAACATCCTGCGCTCGATCGTGGTGAGCGCCTCGGCGGACGCGCTCGTCTCGGCCTGGCGCAACGTCGACTGCGGACAGATGAAGAAGCTCACGTGGCTACTGCGCACGCTGCGACGGTCCTTCTCAAGCATGAGCACCTCCGGCGGCGAGATCGACGACAAGCACTACCTCTCGGCCTCGAGCCGCTTCCCGCCGCGCAAGGAGAGCGACGAGGGCTGCTGTGCCACGTGTAGCAAGGCACCGTTGTTGCTAAGCGGGAGCTTGCTGGGCGATGTGCGCAAGCGCAAGTGCAATCTCTGCTGGCGGTACGTCTGCTCGGCGTGCCGCGTCAAGAAGACGCTGAGCCACGTGAGCGCGCCCACGGGCAAGCTGCGGCAGCGCGAGTTTGCGTTCTGCGTCAAGTGCATCGCCGAAGCCGTGGGCTCGAGCGCTTTCTCGATCGCACAGCGCGAGTTCGCGTCCAGCGACACGTTCACGGCGGGAAGCGACCTCTTCTCGACCAACAACTCGGAGCGCTTCCTCGTCGGCATGGAGCCCCTGCGCGCGCGGGACGGCAATCCGCTGGCCGAGAGTCTCATCTCGTGAGGCCGACTGGGAGGGTCGTGGATGGTTAGGGGTCGCAAGACTGCTGCTTGTATGTGAGAGTATAATTCTTTGGAGACCTTATAATCGGGAGAAAGTGTAGCCATATCCAATGAGAGTCAGCATGACAAGTCGGTTTCTATTATTTAGGAATGATTCAGGTTGAGGCTCACCAGACTGTCCGTCAGTCTCATGAGCTTCAAGTTAATCGCTGACAGCTCCTCTGACTGGAGTGGCCTGGCTGGAATGCGATGTACATGTGGCAGGCTGTGGGCGATATAGGCTTATTGTTTGCATTAAGAACGGATCGGTTCTAGGAAGAGCACTGAAATCGCTGTTAAAGATCATGACCGACCGACTGGCTGACTGATAATCAAATCGAAGAGCTCCATCCTGCGCGTCCCTTCTACCCGTCCTCTCTCTGGACTGAAACACCAGTTGATCAGATTCACGTCACGCTCTGCGATCTGCTGCCTGGCTTGTCTGTGCCTGGGAGCCCTCTTGCACGCACTCGACCTTCACAAGTTATCTTTCCCAGTCGCGACGAAGAGCTCCAAGAGCTCCGGTTAACAGACCATGGGCAAGACCAAGTTCCTGAGCCCGTTCCCGCCGCTGCTACTGCCGTCGAGCGATGCCGCAAAGCTCCAACACCTCGCGGACGTGTTCGTGCGCAGCAACATCCGCCAGTACGAGACCTTCATGCAGCAGCTGGTGGACGAGCGCACGTGGAAGCTCGTTAAGCAGCGCGAGGGCGTGCGCGTGTACTCGGAACGCGGCGACGAGCGATTGGGTAAGAGGAAGAGCCTCTCGAGAGCTGTCAGCGAGCCCGTAAGCGCCCAACAGCAGACGTCAGAGCTGCCGGTGATGCTTGTCGTCGGCTCGGTGGTCGGCACGCTGGACGACATGATGTACGGTGTGGTCAACCCGACGCTGCAGGACATGCGTCTCAAGACGTCGTACGTGGGCGACAACGTCTCGGATGCCGCCGTGCTGGCCACGCTCGCGACGCCGACGCTTGAGAGTCCGTTTCAGAGCCTCACGATTAAGTGGATGGAGAACGAGCAGCCACTCAGACGTCAGGCGATCGTGCGCAACCGCGACTTCGTGTACATGGAGACCACAGGCATCGCACGGACGTCCAATGGCGAGCGTATTGGCTTCCACCTGCTACACTCGGTGGATCTATTGCATACCCACGAGCTCCCGGGCCGCGTGCGTGGCGACATGTCGGTATGTGGTATCTACAGCCAGAAGCCCGGGAACGCGAACGAGGTGAACGTGTACATCAAAGGCTTTCTCAATCCCGGCGGCAACATCCTGCGCTCGATCGTGGTGAACGCCTCGGCGGACGCGCTCGTCTCGGCCTGGCGCAACGTCGACTGCGGACAGATGAAGAAGCTCGCGTGGTTGCTGCGCACTACGCGGGGACCTCTTTCGAATGCGAGTGTCTTGGGCGACGAGCACAGCGTCAAGGTTGCGGGTCGCTTTCGGTCGCGCACGAGAAGCGACATGGGCTGCTGCGTCTCGTGCAGCAAGGCGCCGTCGCCGTTGAGCATGCTGAGCGACGTGCGCAAGCGCAAGTGTAACCTGTGCTGGGGGTACATTTGCTCGACGTGCCGCGTCAAGAAGACGCTGAGCCATTTGAACGGCCCCACTGGCAAGCTACGGCAGCGCGAGTTCGCGTTCTGCGCCAAGTGCATCGCCGAGGCAGTGGGCACGAGCGCCTTCTCGATCGCGCAGCGCGAGTTCGCGTCCAGTGACACGTTCACGATAAACTGGGACGTCTTCTCGGACGACCAGTCGGGGCGCGACTCGGTATGGAGCCGATGAGCCAGCGGGTATGGTGTCCAGCCTGTTGGCTCAGAGCCTCGTCTCCTGACGTTGGCGAGGTTGGGGATAGTTATGAGCATTGTATATGAAAACTTGAGACTGTAATTAATTAACAACCCATTGAATTGTTGTATGGATCAATGCGAATTCGAGTGACCAACAGACACAACTGACTATCGAAAGCATCCTACAGCTACAAAGTGTAGCCATGCTGAAGCAATTCGATAAGTCAGTTTCAGAATGATGAGTCAGTTTCTATTCTTAGAATTCTGATGGGCAACTTCGAGTATTTACCAACCAGTCAAGAGAAAACTCAACTAGATCCCCACCAGCCAAGAGTTCACGTCCATGAGCATGGTCGCCCACTGTTATAATAACTTGCACTCGCAACAAACGCAACTAGGCAGTCCCAAGCCAAAATGCACTGCTCTAGCTATTGTCTTGTGTAATGGAATGAGACGTTTCCGATCAGAAGAAGCCGTGCACATGGCTTGATTTAGAATGTGTTGTCACCAGCGATACAGGATACTCACTGGAGCCATTCGAGTCATGTGCCTCCGCTGCTGCCGAAGGGGACTTTGAATGATTGTCGTCCTGCTCTGCGTTGCTCAGGTGCGCTGCTTATGCGCTGACAACAAGAGTCAAGAGACTGATAGAAAGCCAGTCACAGGATTGCCTCAAGGCTAGCATAGGACAACAGCCGACCAGGTTGGTGGGCCGCTCGCGAGTGTACAGTATCACTCCGAGTGCAACTGAGCGAGGTGCAGTACCGTCAACATCCACCTCAAGTCCGCGATTTTCATGCGGACTTTTCCAGTATCCGTATCTAACAAATGCATAGTACGTAATTTGAAGGAGAGTTGAAGACACTTTCGTGATTAACAAGGTAAGAAAGAGATAATAAACGAATTGGTACAGTACAGCACCCATGTCTGAGCAGTGGCACTCCAGCAAGACAGGCGAGCGAAGTCGTCACCTTCCCGCTTGGCCCACTGCTCAATGGACCAGCAGCTCCCTCACTCTGCGTCTATCGCCTCAACGCGCAGCTCATGGGCCGCGCCAAGTGGACGTCGCCGTTCCCGGCGCTGCAGCTCTCGCGCGAGGACGCTGAGCGCATCGAGCAGCTCGCACTCCTACTCGTGCACAAGAACCTGGCGCAGTACGAGACGCATCTGGGCTGCGGCCGGGGCGTCGTGGACGAGCGCAAGTGGAAGTTCATGCGCCAGCGCGAGAACGTGCGCGTGTTCGCCGAGCGCCGGCGGCGGCGCAAGCCCAAGAGCAGAGCGACGGCGAGCGACAGTCACCGAGAACACCACTGGGGGCCGCTCGTCGAGCGTCGATTGCCACCGCCAGAGAGCAGCAGTACGAGTGTCCAGCAGCCAAGCCCCACGCCCAGCGATGCCAGAAGCAGCAGCGGCTTTGAGAGCACGCAGGCGTCGGCAGCGCTGCCCATGATCCACGTCGTGGGCTCGGTTGAGGGCACGCTGGACGACATCGTGTATGGCATTCTCAACCCGTCGCTGGACGTCATGCGCATCAAGACAGCCTATATCCACGTCAACCTGGCGGACATCGCCGTGCTCGAGACGCTCACGGTGCCGACGCTCGCGAGCCCGTTCCAGAGCCTCACGATAAAATGGGTCGTCAACTCGCAGAAGCTGCTCCTGCGGCCGGCGGTCAACAATCGCGACTTCATTTACATCGAGGCCACGGGCGTGACCCACACGATCACGGGTGAACGCGTGGGCTTCCACCTGTTGCACTCAGTGCACTTTCCACAGACGCACGCACTCGAGGGCCTCGTGCGCGGTAACATGTCGGCCTGTGGGCTCTATCGGCAGAAACCGGACAATCCGAACGAGGTCGACGTGTTCTTCAAGGGCGTCCTGGACCCAGGCGGCCTGGCCATGCGGTCGCTCGTGGTCATCGCGGCCGTCGACGTGTTCATCGCGATCTGGAAGTACGTCGAGTGCTCGCGGCTCAAGAAGCTCACGTGGCTCATGCGCACGCGCAGCCAGCGGTGCGTCTCGAGCGCCACAGGCGACAGCGACGAGCTCAGCGATAGTAGCACCAGTGGCGTCCTGACGCCTCGAGGCCTCAAGAGCCAGCAGTGTGTGGCCTGCAGTCGACCGCCAGTCGTGCGCGTGCTGAGTGGTCTGCGGCGGCGACGCTGCAGTCTCTGCTTCAAGTACGTTTGCTCGAGTTGCAAGGTGCGCAAGACGCTGTGCCACCTGATGGCGGCCGAGGCCAAACTACTGCAGCGCGAATTCGCGTTCTGCCCGGCGTGCTACGAGAGCGCGATCCGCGCAGACGCCTTTGAGATCGCGCAGCAGGAATTGGCGGCGCTGGAAGCGTACGCGTTCGGCAGTGAGCTCTTCACGAGCACCAACTCGGAGAGCTCCTCCCGCCGGAGCAGGTTCAGCAGCATCGGCTCGCTCGCTGACAGCTTCTTCTCGTGATGGTAATAATATGACTCAGATATTAATGGTATCGACCATGTGGACACTCTGTCCACCTCAGACGGACGATATTGGGATCAGATGCAAATCCTGCGAATGGAGCCTCAAGCGTTCAGAGTGCTGGCTGACACCAGTGGTCTTGTGTCCTCGCTCAGACCTCCTGTACTCCAGTACTGTGTATTGTGTGTATTGTGTGTCCCGGATAAGATCTGGTGACGAAGATAGTCGACAACCATGTGCAGGAGAACACAAGTGACCGATCTCCGCCACCATGAGGAGCTACGGTTAGCTGGCCTCCTGGGCAGTAAGAGCCAACACCAGCAGCATCTTGCGCTCCATGCTGACGTGTTGACGCCCGCGCACATGATCCGAACTGCTGCTGTTGAAGCCCAGACAGTAGTCAGACACGTCAGCCAGTCGGCCTCATAAAGGTCTGAACAACGGATGTCATGAGAGGCGAAGTGTACTCCAGATCGGATGTTTTTTCTAAGTGCGGATTTAACACATGTAACAGCTCTGTAACATGCCGATTTGATTGAACTAGTGTGCGGATATAATTAGATGCACGGACATAGCACTGTAGTGGAATGACGCTAGATAGAGCATCTCCGTCCGAATTGATAGCAACTAAAACCTATTTATACACTATAGAATCAGACATATTTACGATTATTATACAGTTTCAAAGTAAAAGGATCTTACTATTATACCTCTATAAAATATAAAATAGTCTTCGAACCTATGACGCGAGGACGTAGCCACCAGAAGCAGTCAACAGAACTCCAAGGAACTTCTTCGTCTAAGCGACACGAGCCCAACTCAACTCACAAATCAACTGGCAGCAGTGAGAGCACCACCAGACAACCAGCCACCAATGAGCCTCAGTAGCAGTGAGACGAGCCCGCTGCGCACCCCACACGCCGTCCCAGAGCCCAAGTCCATCGCCGTCTCGAGCGCCGCACGCGCCAAGTTCACGAGTCCGTTCGCGGCGCTGCAGCTGCGCGATAACGAGGTCGAGGCGCTCGAGGAGCTCTCGCGACTTATCCTGCACAACTACATAGACCAATACGAGGAGCTTGAGCGCGCGCGCGTTCATGCGGCTACTGGAAACCTCAGCAGCACCAACGCCACGAGCGACGGTGTGGACGAGCGCGCGTGGAAGCTGCTCAAGCAAGGCGACGATTTCGCCATTTTCAAGCAGCGCAAACCCCAGCGAGACTCGTCGCTGTGCCGCACGGTTGCGAAATTTAGTGCCAGTGGCGCCGTGGCGCCCTCGGACCTACCTGTGATCCTCGCGCTGGGCCACAGCGTCGGCTCGCTGGACGACATCATGTACGGCATCGTGAGCCCGACGGTCGAGGCCATGCGCGTCAAGAGTGCGTACATCGACGACCACTTCACCGGCGCGGCTGTGCTGCAGACGATCGTAGCGCCGAGCCACGCTAAGCCGTTCCAAAGCCTCGTGATCAAGTGGGCGCACATCGAGCAGAGCCTCGTGCTCCGACCGGCCGTCAACAACCGCGACTTTGTCTTCATGGAGCGCACGGGCGTCACACGCACGTCGGCGGGCGAGCGCCTGGGCTTCCACCTCATCCATTCAGTGCACTTTCCCCAGACCCACGAGCTTTCGGGCTTGGTGCGCGGGAATCTGTCAATCTGCGGCCTCTTCCGCGACAACCCGGGCCTCAACCGCGTCGAGGGCTACGCGCGCAGCATCATCGATCCGTGCGGCAGCGCCATCCACTCGCTGGTGGCGCTCGCGGCCGCCGATACGCTGACTGCGGGTGGGCGGTATGTCGAGTGCGCTCAGCGCAAGAAACTCCTGTGGCGGCTGCGGCAGCAGCGCATGGCCCAACACTCTGGGAAACAGCAGCCTACCATCGCATGTGTGGACAAGCTGGGTCCGTGCACAAGCTGCCGACGGACGCCCAACAAGATCGGGGGCGTACTGAGAGACCCGCGCAAGCGCAGGTGCGCGCTCTGCACCCAGTACGTCTGCTCGGCCTGCAGGGTCAAGCGGACGCTGAGCCAGGTCGCGGCGCCCACGGCCAAGCTCCAGCAGCGCGAGTTCGCGTTCTGCAACGTGTGTTTCGAGGGAATAAGTCGCTCGGACGCCGTTGTGATCGCCCAGCAGGAGCTCGCAGAGGCGACGACTATGGTAGTTGAGAAAGAGCCGCTCGAGGCGCTTAGTGCTTCTGGGAGCGACTCGTAGTGTGTGGATGCGAAGTGCTGTATTGCAATCGGTTATTTTCAGTCAGTTTTTAACCGATTTGATTGAAAACGGTTAATGACCGCTCTGAGTGAATTAGGTGATAATGGTGGTGGCTTGTCGTGAGAATGTGGATCCTGATGCATGATCATGATTCATGAACAGTCCGACCATGGACATAGTGATCCTTGTAGAGAGCGCCTTCACTTCGCGCGCGGCTAACTTTTTCTCAAAGTACAAGTGGTTGCGTCAGCAGACGACCCAGCAGCCAGGCTTGGTGCTCATATTGATGACCAAGCCTTTCTGACTTCTGACCACACAGTCCACGATGTATTGCTCGCTCTTTCCACAGGTTGACGTGACCGAGCACCAGCACCAAGACGAATCACTCGCGTGGCACCAGCGTCGCGTTTTACTGTTGTCCGTCATCAGCGCCACGAGCAGCGGACGCTTACCGCAATCCTATGCTGTTGGCGCCAGGACAAAGCCTGGGCTTCGCCGTCGTTTACGACCAGGACACTTTGCGGACAAATGCGGTTCTAATGGGAATCGCTATACATGCGTCAACTCTGGTTGGAGAGAACTAACTGGTTAGGGCCGCCGTTTATCATGGGCCACTCATTTGTCTCTGAGGTTCAACTCTTGCGTATATTATCGGAGACTGTGCTATGTGTGCGTACATATAATGGTGCATGGATTTAAGAAATGAGCTGATAATGAACCAGCATTCAGTAAGTATTTAACGGATTTAAAGCGGAGAATTGTTGAGGATGCGGACATAGAACAGTCGATTGATGCGCACTTGTCGGTGGAGTCGAGAAGTCATCCCTTTTACTTACAGTATAACCTTTTTATTTACAATAGCTATTACCATTCAGACAGATAACTATATAACATACCAGCAAATACATCATACCATTTACCTGTATACTTACCATAACCACCTACGAACCCAGCAGCTCAACTCAACAACCAAACCTGAGCAAGGCATGCGCACGAAGACAAGATCTCATGAAGCCTCCGCGCCACAGGACCATCGCGCCCGCTTGCGCTAATGCTCCCACTCACATAATCGCAGTGCAGTAGCCATGAGTTCGTCCAGCGCGCCAAGTACACGAGCCCGTTCGCGGTTCGCGCCGCTGGAGCTCTCGGACGTCGAGACGCTCGAGAAGCTCTCGCGGCTCATCCTGCTCAACTATATAGCGCAGTACGAGAAGCTCGCGCTCTCTCAGGCCAGCGACGAGGGCGCAGACGGTGTCGACGAGCGCTTCTGGAAACTCATCAAGCAGCGCGACAACTTCTGCATCTTCAAGCAGTGCAAGCTGCAGGCCGACAGCGACTCGCTGTACGACGCGAGCTCGCGGGCTTCAGTCACACAAGCGCCATCCGTGATCCTCACCGTGGGTCACACGCCCGGCGCGCTGGACGACGTCATGTACGGCATCGTGAATCCGACGATCGAGGTGTTGCGCGTCAAGAGCTCGTGCATCGACGACCACTTCGCCGACGTCGCCCAGCCACAACGATCCGTACCAGAGCCTGCTGGTCAAGTGAAGTATCCTCGACCCACCCATGATTATGTGGCCCGCAGTGAACCACTACAACTTTGTCTACATGGAGCGCACGGGCCTCGCGCACACGTCGATGAGCGAGCGAGTGGGCTATCACTTCATCCACTCGGTGCACTTTCCCCACACACATGAGCTCTCGGGCGCGCTACGCGGGGGCCTGTCTACCTGCGGTGCCTACCGGGATAGCCGCGAGCTCAAGCGGGTGGACCTGTACACGCGCATAATGATCGACCCGCGCGGCGGTCGCGCTCCGTCGACGGCTGTAAAGCTCACTCGACATCGTCGTCAGCAACAATCTCACCAGACAAGCTAGGCGCCTGCATCATCTGCCTGCGCATGCCGCTGCGGCTCGCGGATGTGCTGCGAGACCCTTGCAAGCGCACATGTGCGCTCTGTGCGCGGTACGTGTGCTCGTCGTGCAGAGTCAAGAAGACGTTGAGCGAGGTGGCGTCCCCGACGGCCGCGCTGCAGCAACGCAACTACTTGTTCTGCGGCGCGTGCTATAACGACGTGTGCGAGGCCAACACGTTCGCGATCGCGCAGGAGCTCGCAGGCAGTGATGTTGAGGACCATAAGGCCGCCATTGAAACCTCGAGCGCCAGAAGCGATTTGCTCTCCCCAGTAATGTTTTAACCGGTTTGGCGATAGACTGGAAACACGATTTTTTAACCGTTATGAGTGGAGGCAAACTACGAGCTCACATATTTATGCTTGGAGGTGACTATCTGTTGAAAAAAATCGCTGAGCGTC
The DNA here is from genome assembly GCA_023334015.1 of Globisporangium paddicum. NCBI lineage: Eukaryota > Oomycota > Peronosporomycetes > Pythiales > Pythiaceae > Globisporangium > Globisporangium paddicum. The sequence continues at coordinate 14,360 of JAASFV010000372.1, forward strand.
GGAAAGTCGAAGACTGTAATGGGATGGCCGACTACAGCCTGAGCGAGCATACAGGAATCGCAGGCTGAGGTATTCTGAGCGAAGTAAGAGTGCTGAATTCACCGCTTCATGAAGCCCCAACTCGTAACATCACAACTTTTGCCCCTGGACAACCCCACCTTCAGGGTTCGCAAGGGTACGTCACTGACTGTCGACAACGCAGCAGGATCCACGATCTTATCATGAAACATGAACACAGTCGCAAATGCTCATGTATCTCAGATATCCGCACGAGCGTGGCCCTGAACTCTCAGGGTTTCTCGCTACACCCAGCATGCCAGCTCGCTTCCCACCACATTTAGTCTCAGGTTGGCTCAAGGATCTGAGAGCGCTAGCCTCAGAGAATCTGCCGAGCTGAGAACGTCGCCCTTGAGCCTGATTTCAAGAGATATTCTTAGACCAGAGCGCTCAAAATATACGCCGATCCCGAGTTGGTACTGACCTGATTCCGGCATCTCATGGATAGACCCGAGTGACGCCATCAAAGAGATCCGAGGTCTCGGCTCTCAAGTGTGTGACTGAGCTTCTCAGATCGTATTTTTAGTGACCTCGAATGTCGAGAGTCGCCTCCCAAGATTAGCTGGAACGCGAGCGCAACGCACTTCGCACTTTTCACGAGTTATCTAACGAGCGAATTGGTTGATTGCGCCATGAGTGCGCTCCTCGGTGACTATTGTGCCATGGAATGAGTTGGGCTGCGAAAGCATGTGAGCCGTCCCACACAGCAATTTGCACCACGGTCCAGGCATCCTGTCGACCAGTGAAGCCCCTCCACCATGCAGCTCAATGAGACGAAGACCCAAGCGACCCAGTGGTGGCGACTCGGTCTTCGGATTCTCATCTCGGTGGTGCTTCTCAGGTCCGTGCATTCCGACCCCGGAGCAGTGTATCCAGCCTCCTCGTTCCTGGGAACCCATACGCCCAGAGCCAGCCCAGCAGTGGACGGCCGATCCCAGCAGACGAGCGCGCTCAAGCTGAGCTTCGGCTGCCCGGACTTCCTCACGTCCTTCTACGAGGTGAACGCGAGCCAGAGCGCCGAGCCCTTCCGCACTTTCACGCTCACCAAGGGATCAGCGTACGCGTACTTCTCGGTGCACTTTGCGCAGCTCTGGCTGCCGCCCGGCGGCTCGCTGCTGCTGCGCGGCGTCGAGGACTACGACACGCCCGACATCGTGCTCAACCTCACAGCGTCATTCGCGAGCGGTGAGCTGCACAAGGGCGTGTACGCGCCCGTGATCAAGGCCAAGGAGCTGCGCATCGAGGTCTACCGGCGCTTCGACACGAGTGAGGCCCAGCCCGCGACCAACAACCACTGCTACGGCTTCGTGGCCGACGGGTACGACTACCGCCTCGTGGACAGCAGCCGCAACATCACGCAGGTGACCGAGGCCACGTGCGCGCAGGATAACACGGTCGAGGCCATCTGTTACTTTGGCGACTACAAGACGGCGTACCTGGCCTCGCGCGCTGTGGCGCGACTGCTCATCCGCAAGGACTCGGGTCAGAATGCGGCGTGCACAGGCTGGCTCCTGGGCTCTGGCGGCCACCTCATTACCAACAACCACTGCGTGCAGAGCGCGAGCGAGGCCCAGAGCCTGACGGCCGAGTTCATGGCCGACGCGCTCGTGTGCAAGCAGAGTTGCGCGCAGTGGGGCGCGTGCGAGGGTACGATCGAGGCCATTACGGCCAAGCTCGTGCACACGAGTGTCGAGCTGGACTACACGCTGCTCGAGCTCAGCACGGGCGTGGACTTGGCCAAGAAGTACGGATTTCTACGACTCAAGGCCGCCCAGGGCCGCGTCGGCCAGCAGATCTACATCCCACAGCATCCGCTCTTCTACGGCAAGCGCATCGCCATGTTCGACGACTTCGCCACCAAGCTCTCCATCATGGACACGAACACTACGGGTTGCAACAGCACCGGGTACTCGTACACGGGCGACACGCAAGGTGGGTCGTCGGGCTCGCCTATCATCGACTCGGAGGACCACGGCGTCGTGGCGCTGCATCACTGCGGCCAGTACTGCGCCAACACGGGCATTCCGTCCGTGCAGATCATCAGTGACCTGCAAGCCTATGGCGCGTTGCCACCGAACGCACTCGACCTGGGCGACAAGCACAACACAGACTTCTTCCCGACCTTCACGCCCACCGAGGCCTCGGCGCCGGCGGTGCTCAGCCTGCAGCTCATTCTCGACAGTGCGATCCAGCTCACGCAGAAGTCCGGCAATGGCTACGGGAGCGGCAGCCCCACGCTCTCGGTGAGCGTGGACCAGATCGAGTTCACGCTCAGCAACGACGCCGACGTGGAACTCGATGTGCTCTCGGTTGAGATCTCGGACGACGGCTCGTACCACGATGTGAACGATGACTGCACGGCGCAGTACATCGACCCCGTGATGTATCTCTTCGCCAAGGACACACCGCGCGCGCTCAAGACCGCGGACGACACGGACGCGACCACGGGCCGCGCCGACGGCTCCGTGAGCTACCGGGACCCGTACCTGCGCACGTTCCTCAAGAAGGGCTCGTACGTGCTCGCGCTCGGCTCGGTACCGCTCAAGGAGGCCGACGCGTACCTCGGGACGGCCGCGGACCAGCAGCGCACGCCCGAGATCTTCACGTGCTCGACGCGTGGCGGCAGCTACGGGACCTACCGGCTTACGATGCGCAGCTCGGACCCGAGCCTGGCGTTTCCGAACCCTCCGAAGAATGTGACGAGACCGCTTCACAGCTGCACGACGCCGATCTGCACGCCCTAGGTACACACGTATATAGGTAGGTATCAATTTTGACAAGGTAGTACCGTACCCGACTCTGAGCAGTTGACAACCATCCAAAAATAACCCAGGATTCTTCCATTTCATAACTGTTGGGTTTGTACGTTGAGTTCATTCAGAATTTGTTGGTGAGTAGCAGTCGCTGCCGACGCTCAGGTGCTCGACAACCTCAAGCTCCTTGGCCGCGTCCGTCGTCAGCGCGAGCTCCTGCTGCGCCACCGTGAAGGCGTCAAGTCGACACGCGTCGTTGTAGCACGTGCCACAGAACGCGAGCTCGCGCTGCCAGAGCTTGGCGGACGCTATAGCCATCACCTGACTCAGTGTCTTCTTGATCTTGCAGGACGAGCAGACGTACCTGGCGCAGAGCGCGCACTTGCGGCGGCGCGCGTTGGCGAGCATGTCGCCGGTTAGGGACGGCGCGCGCTTGCACGACGCGCACGAGCTCAGGTCTTCTGACGAAGAGCTAGACGAGAGTGAGGCTGAAGAGACCGCTGTATACTTCTTGGGATCGCGACCGGAGAGACTCGCCTGGCGCTTCCTGCGCGCAAGCCGCCAGAAGATCTTCTTGCGGTGCGAGCACTCGATGCTCTTCCAGACCGAAATGAACATGTCGGCAGCGCTGCTGACCACAATCGCGCGGAGCAGGCTGCCGCGCGCGTCCATGATGCCGCGCACGTACACCTGCACGCGGCCACTCGCGGGCGTCTGGCGGTACAGACTGCACACCGACATGTTGCCGCGCACGAGCGGCGGGAGGTCGTGCGTCTGCGGGAAGTGCACCGAGTGCAGCAGGTGGAAGCCCAGACGCTCGCCCATCGATGTGAGCGCGATGCCTGTGCGCTCCATGTAGACAAAGTCCCGGTTGCTCACGGCCGGCCGCAGCGCGCGGCCCTGGTCGTTGTGCACCCACTTGATCACGAGGCTTTGGAACGGGTCTTCCATCGTGGGCGACGCGAGCGTCGCAAGGATGGCCATGTCGCCGATGTGGTCATCCACGTACGACGTCTTGACGCGCGAGGTTGCGACCGTCGGGCTCATGTCGCCGTACATGAGGTCATCCAGCGTGCCAGCCAGCGTGCCGATAATGAGCATGACCGGGAGCTCGGGCGGCTCCACGGCACCGCTGTTGGAGAAGCTCGCGAGCGCGCGTCGGAGCGTCGCGACCGTGCCTTTGCTGCCACCGCTGCCCTGCGTGCGCTGCGTGAAGACGCGCACGTCCTCGCGCTGCTTGACGGGCTTCCACACGCGCTCGTCCACGCCGTTGCCATCGCGCTCAAAGTCCTCGTACTGGGCCACGTAGTTGTGCAGGATGACGCGCGAGAGCTGCTCGAGCGACTCGGCCTCGGGCGCCGAGAGCTGCAGCGGCGCGAACGGGCTCGCGAACTTGGCGCGCGACGAGCTCATGCAGCTACTGGGGAATGCTTGGGAGTTGATAGAAGTGAGAAGCTGAGACCGTCAAGTGATGGACGGACGGTCGCTGGTTGTCAGCACGTCACGCTGACAGCAAATCAGCATGAGCGTGCATCGTCTACGAAAAGAGACACAAACGGGAACAAAAATCGGATTTGAGGGAGCAAAAAATCGGGTCAAGTTAGAGAAAAAAAGAAAAAACAGTCATCGATTATTTCCGAAAGCACTTGACACAGTGGTGGTGACAGGACATACGTGGCTGGACCACTCGAGTTTCTGAGGACTTGAACGGCTCAATTTGACTGGCATTTGGACCACCGGCAGTGTTAATTTCAGTGTTGATAATAGGTTTTATGGCTACAAAAAATAACGCATTTGGGGGTAGAAATATCTATTATCCTGGCCCGATGAGAAAGGACTGGACGCTTGGTGTTGTGGCGAAGAGAAGACGGGGAAAGTCAAGGGGCTGTTTACATGTAAGGGGGGAAAAATTACCTGGATTCCGAATCTGCAACTCGTTTTTACGTTAATGCCGGCATCACCACGAACAAATGCGCTGAAGAGGGTGCCTTTATCTTCGTTTCGACTTGGATTAAGGGTTCCAATTAAGCCATTTCCACAAATGTCAGTGGCCAATTTGCTTGCCATATGCTTATAAATTTCATATCCTATTCTAATTAATTATAATATGGTAAAATATAGGGGCCAATTGGGAACAGACGGGTTTTAAAACACGCCAGGTTTGTGAAAGTTTGCTCATATCTTATCGAAATATAGAGGGTCCAATGCATTTTTGGAGGATTAAGAGGGTTCAGCACGAAATGTGAACGTCTCTGGGGTGTCAATCTCTTCTTCGTCACCGGTATCGTCGTCATCTGCTAGCAAACAATCCTCAGCACCTACTCTGTAAAGATGCTCGTACTTTTGCACATGTCGGTATGAGTTCACCCAATCTTTGGACGAGATAGCGGCGAAAGCAGCCATCAGCTTTGTGCCAAGCTCCTTCATAGAGCTGGCTGCATCTAAAGGATTTTTTTCGTTTCACCTGCGACCATACCAGCTCAATTGGTTGGAGCTCGGGGTGATACAGCGGCGCGAATAGCAAGTAGTGGCTGTGTGCTGTTGCGATGATATTGGCTTGGCAGATTGGCTTTGGCTTGTTCTCATGCACAAGCGCGAGCAACTGAGCTTTGGACAAATTGGTGTCGAGCTATATACCTGCATATAAACATACACAGCGTATAAAATTATTTCATACCAATAGCAAAAAAACATCAAAGATTGCAGGATTTGTAGTACCTCGAGTTCGAAGCCACTCTTGAATGGGCGCTTTCAGCGATGGAGCCGATGGAGCCGAGTTCGTGATTCTCTTGTGATAGCTGGCGCCACCAAAATGGATTTTGCATGGGTCGTACGCTTTGCTGAGCTGGGCGCAGAGCTTCTCGAACCAGCCCTCAAATATTGCACTGTTGAAGTTGCCATGATAGTTTGAATCCGCTCCCTTCAGCTGCGATTGCTACATGCAGAGCGATTCGTTGATGAACCCACCAACCAATCCATATCGCTCTCGGTGGACTACACCTGCTGCAACGGTACAAAATCTAAAATTCGCAGACAAAAATCGTTAGGAGTGGGGAAAAATCAGTTTTGAAGGTATGAAAAAACACCTGTTGCCGTGTCCGCTCTTCTGGTACCGGATTTTGTCTGTATCGACTCACGACTGAGAAGAAACATGGTGCAGGCTACAGTAGGATTCGTTTAGGAACACCTCCGGTAGGACAGGATTGTTGGCGCCGTTTCTGTTCGATAGCACTTTGTCGAGATACATCGCCCGAAATGCGTTGGTCTTTCGCTCTCAGCAAGAATGTCTCGAATTTTCTCTCTGATGTAACGCATCCCTTGTTTGCGCAGAAGCCGGTGCATGGCTCGCGTGCTGTTCTTGGAACTCGTTGCAGAGAATTTGTGCTGTGATTGGCTTGCGTTCCTTGTTTTTGTCGGAGACGAGAGTGCGGATGAAAGCAGGGAAGTTTTCTGCTTGTTTTGAGGATGCCCACGCCCCGAGCTCCCACCTTTAATATCAGATATAACAGATATGTGAGTGTGTGCATATCAAGACAGTACAGTAATAACTCCGTTAAGTACGATAACTTTGAGAAGCTGGGGTCTTTGAATTCGTTCCAGTTCTTCATGATGGCCAAGATAGTGCTCATTACAAAGCCTGCTACTTCCTTTACCCGATCGCGTACGGTTCCCTTCGATCTGGGAGCTCCTTCTGCCGTTTCTTTCTGAAAGTACGTCAAAATGTTAACGACCAGATACTTTTCAGCGGTGGAGAGCATGTGCTTGACCGACATTTTGGCAATGAAAAAGCAAATGAGTGGCGTTCTAAAGACGCAGGTTGGTCGCTGCTCTTATCCTGGATGCAGCTCGCATCTTTGAATATCTGATCCACACCAAGTTAGTGGAAATCGTGTTTCCAAAAAATGAATCTTCGTCCCTTCCCATCTGGCCAGGACAATAGAGGACCTACATTAACCACAGTATTTAATGTTAATACATTACCGGGTCGCTTTGTTTATAACGAACAACCTTTTACAACAGACAGCGACCTCTTCGCCAATCAAAAGTGGTCATCATCGTCACTTTGTGACTCTGCTTATAACGGACAGAATGCGCACTCATGATGTATTTCAGTCGTTCCGAGCATCACATCTGTATTTGCAGAATTCACTGGCCAGTAGGCGAGCTTCTTTTCAGCTGCAAAAACACCAGAGAGACAGCAAAAGCCCACATGACGCAATGAAACCTGCAGCATGCGACGCGCATCAGAGCGGCACTGATGCTGCTTGCAAAAAATCGGCGTGCATATACCGCGCAAGAAAAACTACAAGTCATCAACTTTATTGATGAAACTGGGAGTGTACGTAAGACCATCTTGCATGTTTTTCCTGATCTAGTGCCTGCATATTATGATAGTTGTCGAAAGATTATTTTAGGGTGGAGAGAGCGAAAAAAGAAAATTAAAGAAGACTGCACGAGCAAGCACGGCACAATCAAGAAGGCCAGACCGCTCGGAGTCGCGACAGCGCTCCCAGAAGAGACTGAACACGGGCTTGTGGAGTGAGTGAACGGCATGCGAAAAGCCAGTTTGCCTGTCTCTTCGCTCATGCTGCAGCTCGAGGCTATTGATGTTGCAATGGAGCACAGCCTCACCAGCTTTGCGGCGTCGTGGTCGTGGAGGAGGCGGTTTATGAAGCGATACAAGCTTTCTCTTCGCGCCAGAATGAGACAAGGGCAGACGGCATCGGAGCAGCTCGACAAGACAGCGATGGAATTTGCCGTGCTAGTGACCAAAACTATACAAGAGCTTGGTATCTCTGTGGTGCACAATGCTGACCAAACAGGTATTTACTTGTTTTTTATTTTTGCAACGTAATTTTATTCTTTTGCGCGCTTTACTTGTTCTTATTTATTTTTCATATTCTTATAGCAACATTATTTGAGTATCTGCCGAAAAACAACAACAACAAGGGCGAGAAGACCGTGTGAGTCCGGTGCACGAGCAAGGAAAAGAAGTGCGCAACCGCGCTGCTGCTCGATGACTCAAGCGGCAAGAAGTATCGCCCGTTCATCGTCTTCAAAGCAGCCGTATCTCAGAATTCAGAGCGCCGCGAGGAGAACTTTCGACTGCGAAACGGATTTGGCAAACAGTTTGGAAATATATCAGCGCAGTTCAGAAAAAAAAGACATCCAAATCTACGGAAATACGAAAGATACATATCGTTGTGAATCAAGTTTGCTAGAACCAAGGTTTGAACTTGTTGTTCTATTTTTCTCGTGAAATATTTTTGAGCAGCGTGGTGGAACGTGTACCTGTCGCTGCAGTTTCTCAAGTACCATTTCGCTGTTCGACAAGACCTGAGCAAGTCAGTTTTACTCCTTCTCGACGACTTCTTGGGCACTGGACCCATGAGGTCGTCGAGTTCGCAGCATCAATCAACGTCGTTCTCTTGCATGCGCCGCCCGGTGCCACATCAGTTTGCCAACCTGCTAACGTGGCCTGGATGCGGCCACTTAAAGAGAAGATGAGAGGCTTCTGGGTGGACAATCTTCGTGAACAGTTAGAGAACCGATACACAAGCAGGCCGTTCATCATGGCCGCCTCCAAGCGGCCGCTCAGCAGCACATGGGTTTGGCGTGCGTGGGACGAAGTCACTCGGGAAACAATTATTAGCGGGTACAGCAGAGCACATATAGTAACCGTAGATACCAATAGTGCGAGTGATGTTGTCCTAGAGCTAGAAAGGCTTCGTCAAATAGATGAAGCAGTTGGGCTGTATTCTCTGACGACGACATTAGCGCCACGGTCACTGACAGCGAGCTCAATTGAAATTTACATGTGGATATTTATTTCTCGTTTTTTATTATTGTCAAATAGTACCGTCGCTCCTGATAATTATTGTCCCATGTGTTTTCTAACAGCTGTTCGGCATCTGTCTGTCCGTTATAATCAGAGCGAGTCGGTATTAGCGTTAGTTTTAATTAAAGTTAATCATACTACTCTGGGTGGTGAATACGATTCCAAGTAACTAACACTAACACTAAGTATACATAATTAGACCTAAAACTTACGCCTAAAAGCCTGCTATTTATTGTTTTTAATCGACATTATATGGGTTCTGTATATATCGACTTTGGCTAGTTGTTGTAGAAACCCAGGAACACAACTCTTCCCCTCCTGTAAAATTGATGGTATATAAAGTTGTGGAGGTCCAAATAAACCTCCATTGGTTTTTCATAAGACTAGAATGTGGACCACATTAGTTTAACTCTATGATTGCTTCGTGAAGTGGACAGCACATCAGCGTGTGACTGCTGCCGTTGATGGCCACAGACTTGCACACGCGATATTGCGAGCAACTCATCTATCTGTTTGAATGCATTATTAGTATGCAATACGGCATGCGATTTTCCTGCACCAGGAGCGCCGCAGGAAAATTTCATTAGCACTTTTGGTGCAAGAAGTGGCCAGGCGAAGATGCTAGCCAACAAAAATCGTTTACGAGTTTCAGACCACCACCAAAAACGACGCCACCGCCACCATCGTAGCGCGCGTCATGGGGATTGAGAATTGGGAGACAAAAAGCACCATCCGTCCTAATCTAGGGTATCAATTCACTTAATTTAGGGACTCAGACGATTGAACTATTGTGGTCCACGCAAAATCAGTCTATTTGAGGTTTAACCTCACAGCTTGAAATTGCTGTCCGTAAAAACTAATGGTGGGACATCTGATTTGTGCAGTTTTGATTGGCCAAAACTACCCTGTCCAGTATAAATAAACTTTTCTATAACTAAACAAAGTCGATAGTCAACTATAAATACTGCAACACAATTGGCCTTAGTTTATTTTATATATTAATTGTGGCGGACATCTGGAAATTTGAGTCACGCAAATAATGTGATTACAATTTTTATGGTAAACAAGCTGTGGTTGTGAAGAAAATCACCTCAATAAGTCCCCAAATATCAAACTTCAGCGATAAAAATGTAACGCAAGATAGATAATTGCAAAGCTAACGGCTGGAATCAATAGCCGAATGAATTAGCTACATGGAACACACTTACATCGCATGGCGATCGATATACTTGTCTCCAGCTTTATTCAAAAATGAGCAAAATTAATTTTCAGAGTTTAGATCTCACTAATGTCCATACTATTAATAGTGGTTCTCACGGTTGAAAGATTTGAAGGTTATAGGTATTTATGAACAGCCAATCAGATTAAATCTCCAACCTTCAAACTGCGAGGGCTCTGTGGAAACCTTCAGCTATTTTTTTAAATCAATCATTACGCTCCATTGACAAATAATGAGAATTTTTTTACCCAATCGAAATGAGCTATATGTTACCACAAAGATGGTATAAGTCTTACTGGGAGGCACCTCGCTCACGACAGCGCTCCTGCCTATGGGGGGGGGGGGGGGGGGGGGGGGGGGGGGGGGGGGGGGGGGG
>JAASFV010000373.1:0-24565 GCA_023334015.1 Globisporangium paddicum
CTTTTGAATTGCGGTTTCTTGCAGTGTATCAGATAGTGTCCAGCCCGTGCCCTCTGAAGATCGCAGCTCAATCCGATTGCTCACTCAAAAATAAAGTGTAGAAAACTATGTGACTTAATAACTGACATAGAGTTTAGTCATTATTGACTAATTCGGGTAATTACACTCAATATTAGCCAATGAGATGAGTTTGCTATTGGTATTTTTTGCTCACACAACCTAACAGTCGATTGTCTTGTGGGACAGATAAGTACTGAATAGAGGTCCGACTCAAGGTGTTAAGCAAAAAGTTATCATTAGCGCACATTTATAGCATTTCTCCGCTAACTGGTTGGCCAGAGCAGCAGCAGACTCGTGCGCTTCTTGTACTCCTGATAGGCCTTCATGCTCCCCCAGCGCTCATCACCTTGCTTCTCCAGGAGCGGGATGCCCGAGACTTTGGTGAGCAGCAGCGTCACAAAGAGCGGACTCAGTGCTGCGATGCCCATGGACAGCGGACTCGGTAGACCGTGGACCGTGATCAGGAAGATCCCGACCCACAATGTGATCTCGCCGCAGTAGTTTGGGTGGCGCGAGTACTTCCAGAGCCCCGACTGGATGAACTTGCCCTTATTGCGCGCGTCGCGGCGGAACTGGGTCTTCTGGTGGTCAGCGACGACCTCGAGCGCGTACCCAACGATCCAGAGCACCGAGCCGACAATGTCGAGCGCGGTGACGTCGTGGCTCTTGGTCGAGTGCACGAGGCTGAGCAGCACGGGCAGCACAGTGAGGAAGACCCAGAGGCCCTGGATGCTCCAGACCGAGAAGAAGCGCACGGGGTTGACGCGGATCTCGGCGAAGCGCGTGTCTTCGCCCACCTCACGGATGCGCAGGTACAGGAACGAGCCCAGACGTACGCACCAGAACCAGACCATAACCGTGAGCATGACGCTGCGCCAGAGCGGCACGCCACCATCCGCGCTGGATGAGAGCACGAGCGCCAGCAGCGACACGGTCGCGAACGTGATGGAGCCCGTGAGGTCGAAGAAGCGCTCGTCCTGCTTGGGGATCGCGTAGAGCGCGCTGAGCCACTGCACACCGATGCACACGGCCGCGTAGAGCTGCAGGTCTGCGTATAGCGAGATGACGTACGCGAGTGGCAGCGAGATGAAGAGCCCCGCGGCGTTGCGCAGGAAGCCCATGGCTGGTGGCTGTGGGGAGATGGGACTGCGAGGCTGTGGCTTGTGAACTGAAGAGCTCTGAATGAAGACTGCGTGGTGCACGTGAGCTCCTCGTTCCATTGATCGACCTCCACCCGTGTTCTTTCGTGTTCCAGAGCATGTGGATCGATCCTGGCTCTTTTCTGTGGGCGGGATGTTACTGTTTGATCAGCATAGGAATCATAATCATGGGAAGATTATACTGGAGAATGGTGTCATGAGGTGCATGGAACGCTGGAGAATGGTGTCGTTACGGTCATGGAGGTGGCTGTGGCAATAGCCCACTGCTTGTACGAATATGATGAAGACACGAGGTTGCGAAGAAGCTTTCTTTTCATTATTGACGCTTTCATTCATGACGAGAGAGCGGATTTCTTTCAAAACTGAGGCTGGACAGACACATGTGGAGGCATCACACGAGGCCAAAGAGACGCGCAGCATCGTCCTACTACTGCACATTGTACGAGTACTAGGAGGAAGTGTGGTCCGCTTAGGCCTTGGAGACGAGTGGCGCGTACTCGCCCGAGTTGGTGGCGGCCTTCTTGGTCGGGAGCAGCAGCAGCAGGCTCGTGCGCGCTTTGTACGACTGGTACTCGGCGAGGTGGCCCCAGCGTTCGTCGGCCTGCTTCTCGAGCACCGGGATACCCGAGACGGTCGCTAGCAGCAGCACGATGAAGCACGGGCCAAGCAGGCCGAGCACCTTGTACTGCGTCGTCGGGAGCACATGCACCGAGACGATGTAGACGCCGACCCAGATGAGGATCTCGCCGAGGTAGTTCGGGTGGCGCGAGTACGCCCAGAGGCCCGTGTGGATGAACTTGCCCTTGTTGGCCGGGTTGTGGCGGAACTGGGTCTTCTGGTAGTCCGCGAGCACCTCGAGGTAGAAGCCGATGACCCAGAAGGAGATGCCGACGATGTCGTAGACCGACACGGCAGCGTCCTTGTTGCCGTGCGCGATCGTGAGTAGCGTCGGGAGCAGCGTGAGGAAGACCCAGAGGCCCTGGATGTTCCAGACCGAGAAGAAGCGCACAGGCGTGACGCGGATCTGCTCGAAGCGCGAGTCCGAGCCCTGCTCACCGATGCGCGTGATGAGGAAGTAGCCGAGGCGCACGGCCCAGAAGCATGCGAAGACTGTGAGCAGCACGCTGCGCCACGTTGGGTTTTCAGTGCGGTAGAGCGCGAGCGAGACCACGCCCACGTACGTGGCCGAGCCGGTCACGTCGAGGTAGTGCTCATCCTTGAACGGCACGGCGTAGAGGAGCGCGCCGGCCCACTGGATGCCAAAGATCACGAGCGCGTAGAGCTGCAGGTCGCAGTAGTACGCCACGAGCGCAGCCACGGGGATCGTGATGGCCGTGCCAGCGATGTTGCGCAGGAAGCCGGTCTTCTGCACAGGGGCTGGAGCCGACATCTTCGTTCTTCTTGCGTGGGCTTGGGGCTTGCGGGTGGCAGGACGAAATGAACAGTGAGCCTAGAGAAAAGCGGAGACCAACAGCAGCAACAAGGGCGACTGGTTGGATGGTACACACACACGCACACACATAAGGAAGGTAGGAGGCGGAGGGAGCAAGAGGGATGCCACTGTGCGTGGCTTCGCCCGTGTTCCATGGTTGTCAAATTGGCTCGCATTTTCATTTTCGCGCCTGTGCCAGGAGGGCGCTTGAAATTGTGTTTATTTTCTCTTTGTGATTTTCATAAACCTTCTTACAGTAGATACGAATATATTTTAGATTGAAATCGAATTCTTTATAAGGCATAATTGTACAATTAAATGTGGTAGTCAAACCAAAAGGGATTAACACAGGCACGCGTAAAGTGAGAGGCAGCTGCTTATGTACCAGCAAAGATGATGTGAAACCTTTGTTTTAGGAACTCCGCCCTCTCTCCCTATAGCACTCGTTTAATTAGGGCCCGATTGCTATTGTTTTGGATCCGGGCAAGTAATACACCCCGTTTACGTGTAAAGCTGCATTTTTACCAGTAAATAATACTTCAAGTGGCTGCACTCCAAGTAGTTATAGGATCATTGTCCTATTCAAAGACCATGCGTGTCAAAGTGCGTGGCACCCATAAGAATCAGGTGGATGTTGTGACCGGGTTCACAAACAGGCGCAGTATCAAAGCGCCAAATGATTGACTGGGCACTGCCCGAACTAACCAGACGCACACGGTTGTGGGCGGCGTGAATCTCTTGTGGTGTAAAGGGGTCCATAATGACTGACGCCAAGTGCGTAGCGAGTTGTTCGCGCTAGCGATGGCATCCACCAGCTCCATATGCCAGCAACACCAACCGAAGAAGCTCGTTTTGTGTTTATGGATGAATACCATCGTTTTCCGACCTACATTTGAATATCACAGTTGCTCCAATCTAGATTTGATATTTATTTGAGTTTGTTTGAGCCAATGAAATCGTTTATCATGTATTTACCATATATAACCAATCAAAAATTGTTTCAAGGAAATTGAAGTGTTGATGCTTCTTTCTTTGCAAAGCATAAATAATTATTAAATTAGCATGCCACGTATGTCTCTTGTTTACGCGATTGAGTCTAGAACTTACTGCGTATGAGCAAAATGAAGGGTGAGGGCCTGTGGGTGGCCTGAAGCAGCAGCCAGCAGTTGCGAAACCACTGGATGGTGGTTGCAGCTTCCAATCCAGTATCCAGGAGCAATTATAGATGCACCTAAAATAACGGTGAGCTTTGCTGACCTCGGGGCAATATCAGGGATCAGTCCCTAAGCTGAACTGAGCTTGGGGATACTGGTATCCATCACAATCCCTTCCTGAGAAAAGCGCTTACCCTGGAGGCGGGAAATGATGAGATGTACTCGTCGGCGAGCCCGCGAACATGTGTGAGCTGATCTGCAGGTTCCATCGATGGAGATGGACTTGTCGACCCACTGGACTTGGGATTGCCTGGCCTTATGCCGTGTTCTGTTCCCGATTATATATCTTCTCAATCGAATAGCCTTTCTCACCATCTGCAATCATATAACGCGGGCTCGGTCTGAGCGCTTTGGATTGACGTCCTGGATGAATCAACGCAACAGAGAAACGTGTAATTTGAGAAACAAGCGCAGACCGGGTGGCAAGGTGAGGCGATACTATAACCGGGCGTTCTCGAGTTACTCAGCACGATACACAGAGTGAGGAAGCGTGTGTTACACGGCTTCCACAAGGACTCGCGATAGAAGGGATGACCGAGTGGAGAAGGCTGAGTCGGCTTCGAAGTAGAATGCCGTGGAGATTCGCGACATGAGTCGCCGCCTTGCGAGTCTCGAGCAACCGCACCAGGCGCTTCGAGGAGAGAACGCGGCGCTGCGTTCTGGCCAAACCCGCCGAGTCAGCTCGTGCAACCGCGCGTACGTCGGCAAGGGTCACGGTCTGAGCCTGCGATGCAGGTGGCTCGACCGACGGGACCGTCGCTGGTCAGTAGCGCTTAAGTCGGCCAACGTAGAACGTCGGATGCATCTTCATAACCGTTGGAATGTCAAGCTTGTATGCGCCTCCCTTTGCTTTGGCCACCTTGAACGGGCCGATGAAGCGCGGCGCGAGCTTGCTCGCGCCCATGTTGGTTACTGACGCTGGTGCAATGCCAGTTGTCGAGAGAAGCACGCGATCGCAGACTTGGAACTGCCCTCTGTGCTTGCGTCCGCGCTGATCAACAGACGCCTTCTACTTGTCGACTGCCAGCGCGATGGCGTCGCGCACAAAGCGTGCGATCGACTCTCTGCGCTCAATGAACTCATTCACTCGCGACACAGCGACTGTCGGCTTGTCCAACACGATGTTCTCGGCCGCGCCAGCCTGTGCGGAAAACGCCACGGCCCGCTGTGACGGGTTGATGAGCGACTCGTTCGCCCATCGTGTAGCCGCTGCTGGAGACATCGGAAGTCGACTCGTTGCGAGCCGAGTGACGACAGCGTGTGCTGCTGCCGTCGTGGGACTAACTACGCCTTGTGCTGCAGCGCCCATCGCTGCTGCCATGTGTTGAGCGCGTGTGTGTGTAGCGGCGCTCTGCGGCGCGGCTCGTTGTGATGTATCGCGTGCTACTGTACTCGCAGCGGCAGGATCAGAGACTTGCAGCGAAGTCTCGTCCCGCTGCTCCATCTTGGGAGTCTTGTGTGGCGCCCGGCGTCGCAGCCGAACTTGACGTCATTGTTTCACCTGACGCCAAGGCGCTTGGCGTCCCTCTCCCACCAAGAGTAGGACTACCAGCGAGGTCAAGGCCGAGCGACGCAGGAACGCGTGGATGACGCGCGTTGTTCACGAAGAACAGCGTCAGACCGGTCGACGCGCGCACCGCGTTGTTGATTGCAAACTCGCTCATGGGCAGCGGGTCGCTCCATGACGCGAATGGCGTCGCATAACTGCGCAGAACGTCCTCAACGACGCGGTTTGCGCGCTTGGTCTGCCCATCGGTCTCGGGGTGTGATGTGGTTGACATGAGCAGCCGCGTTCCAAGCAACTCGAACAACCGCCACCAGAACGCTGCTGTGAAGCGTGGATCACAGTCTGATACGATGGACGTCGGCATGCCGTGGTGTCGATACTCCAGATCGAGGAAGGTCACCGCGGTCTCCTCGGCGGAGATAGTCGTGGCGACAGGCGCTAGATGCACCATCTTACTGAACCGATCCACGATCACGAGGGTGCCGATGCGCCTGCGCATCGGCTGACAGTCCAGACATGAAGTCCATGCTCACAGCCCACTGGTCACTGACCTGAAACAGTCCATCGCCAGGCGCCGCACTCTTTACTGCAGCTATCGTCCATGGTGCTTGTGCAGCCGACTTACAAGTCTTGTGGGCTGCTTTCTCAAGATCGAACTCGCTGGAATATCTGCCACAACTTCAATTCACAACACATCAACACATGGGCTACTGTTATTGGCGACAGTTTGACCGGTGTTGAGAATACACAGTTGGAATCTGTTTATCGCTCACCCGTAAATGAGCGGGCAAGTATTATTGCCGACCAAATAAATGTATGGTGTTGGAAATGAACAGTTGGAGTCAGAATTTTGCGGAACGGTGAGTGAGCGGGCTAGTATTAAAGCTGGCTGTTTGTATCGCGCTGATAATGCACAATTTGAATCATATTTTTTGCTGAGCGGTGAATGAGCAGGACAATGCTGAAAACACAAACATGGTTCTTGCAGGTGACGAGGGAGTGTTGTAAGCACTAGTGGGCTGTGCGAGAGTCGCGCAAGCGTCTCCTGTCGTGATGACTCCAGCGGACGATGAGGATATGCAGGTGGTTCCAGACGGTTTGGTGGCGACAACATACGAGTAAGCACCGCAAGTACTACCAGACGCGTCAGTGACAGTGGAGGATGCGAGATTCGGCTCGACCATGGATGCCGTATGTGACGTGATAACAGTGAATTGCTTCTCGGATCAAAATGATACTTCATACAGCTCAAGAAGCGCCCACTGCAGACAAAAGTGTAAAATGGATGCAGTTTTTCGGGGTGCATCGAGCAACTAGCAGGCCACGAACCGAATTTAACAATGCTGTCAAGGCAGCTAAAAACATACTCATTGCGCACGCGGTGACGGAAAACGAAGACGCAGAAGGATTAGAAATACCATCACCACGCAAAGTATCATCTCGCGGCCGAGATGCAACCGAAGCGAACTGGGTGGGGAAACCAGAGAGGAGTAATTCTAGCTTGGAGGCTACCGACATGAAACGCCGAGAAAGCATAAATGCAAACTCAGGAACGACTTCGTCACTTCTTGCAGCGGCTGCATCTAGATGCTACTCAGCGATCGAGAGCGTGCTAGAGTTAAAGGCACACAAAGAGGTGTAAAAACCACACTCATCACCGACCAAGTATGTGCAGATGATGCCACCGCCCGTCATGTCTAGGAGGCCAAGCTGGAAGTGATTGCACGTAAGAAATAACAACTTCGACACCAGAGTGACCAGGTGAAAATGGATCGATAGGAAATACGTGAATAGGCGAACGCGGATGTACTCATGAACATGAGAAATATTATACCGCCTTTCAGAATCATAAAAGTGCAATAGGGTCAAGCAAACCACAAACAAAAGCCAGCCCATGTGTACATATGTCCTGTATAAACGCGCAGCTAGCTCCTGTTTGCTTGCCCAGCGTCAGTCCCACGCCCATGTAAATACCACAGTATAGTGATGAGGGCTGCATCAAAATTGTTGCTCTGGTTAAACGCGTTTCATAGAGAAGACGAACGATGATACCTAGTTCTCTATTCGTTGAAGAAGGCACTTGCTTCACGACAGCTTCGTCTGGCCTCTTCGTACAGTGTTTGTTGGTGGTGGCGAGCAGCCTTTGTAAACGCTTTGACACAGGCGTGTTTGCGTTGGGTACAAGTTAACGAGCCACTTCTTGACGTTACCGAAGTAGGAGAACACATAATTCCTAGCAAAGATCTTGCCTCGACTGCCTTCTTTTGTAACGAAAAGGTCACGCAAACTTGTCCAGTTAGATGAACTGGCTCCTATCTGATCCACCTCCGTTGATTCTCGCCTACACTTCTTCCAGTGGGAAATGTTTGGTTGCCAGGAACGCTTCAAAAGCATTGATAATTGTTGCCTTGGTTCGCTAGCTCTTAGCCGAAATTAACGACATCACAACATGTCGGTGGTGTCCTCTGGTTCGTTGTTCTACACGAAGCGTTCGATCTCCACTCGCACTTGTTGCCTTGTCATAGGCATGATCTTTCGAGTTTTTTTTAATATTTTGTCACAGTTGGAACTTCATGATATTTTTTGTGTATTTGAACATCTTGGTTTCAATATGGCATTTTAAATATTTGCTCGAGATTTCAACCAAATATTGTCGGAACCTTCGGAACCTAAAGGAAAAATCTGCTCATGATTTGGATTTGATGAAACGACGAAAATAGAACAGATTGATTCACTGAAATTGTCTTGAAAGTACAATGATTGGCTAAATATCACCATAGTAAACAAGTATAGTTAAAAGTTGGAATCCACATGGTATTATACATAATATGGTGACGTATATTAAACTGTATCCTATATATTGTATAGGATACCGTTTATATACGTCAACTTAAAACTGAGAACTTAACATGACCAGCCAGCTTTGGTGATCAGCTTGTAACTTGTCGCTGCTTCAGATGGGTCTCTCTGGGGGCTTCTCGATTTTTCGAGTAGCTTCTTGGAAGCCATTTGCATGAAAATAAACGAATAAATAATTCTAGCACGCGCCACAATTTTTTTTAAATAAATACTTACTACGACGATTGGAAGGATATATTGACCGTAAAGGTTTTGGAGACGGCCATTATATATTTTTCAAATGCTCTTTTAACCATGAGATGTGCAGCACGTGCGGTTCTCAGCTGCAGTCACCCAAGCCCGTGCACTCTACGCACCGCGCAGCATATTCCAAACACGCGCTCCTAATAGCTCGTCTTGAGTGGACAGTTGTTACTTTCTACTGTGCAAAAGTTGTGCATGCATTTCAAAACTGGAGCGTATCATAATGAAGATAAAAATCGCACTGCGAAATGACATGGGATGCACATCGTTTTGAGTTACAATATTTTATGAAGAAATGTGTATGTTTTATGTATTATATTATTTTTATAATGGCAACGTAATGGCTTCAACACTGTGTATAGTTGCGCACGACGGCTTGCTGAAGATTTGCCCATGTTGAAGTTTGCAACATAAACAATACTGGTTTGATGGACAAGTCCATTTTTATGATGAACAAGTCCATTTGTATGGCCCTGTCTGTCTGTGACCTTTCATTGGAACTAAACATCCGTTCGTTTAGACTTGGAGTTTGTATTGAGCTTTTTTTTTATCAAAGTGCTTTATAAAAAAGCATCCAACGGAAATAACAGCTATCTAAAGTGCTTTATAAAATAGCTGTGGCCAACGGAAGAACGGGTTTCCGAGCTTTTTCGTTGCTGATACGCAACAGAACAGCGCGGTTTGCTTCCTATTTCTATTCCAACGCGTGTCTACAGTCCCCAGGTGCCCGACTTGCAGCTTTTGTATTGCGTTTTGCACAATATGAACTGCAGATCATGTTTTCAATTCTTTAGGTTGTCGTGAGAACATACATCCACATACGCCAGTCAGCGGTGATGGTGATCAAAACCTGATGAACAAGTCCGAAAGACGTACCGTAAAAAAGGTGACCAGCGATAAATGAAATGCATCAGAGAATGAAAACCATTTGGATATTTTTTTTTAGGAGCGTCAATTCAAAGCCGTTGACACCGGCAGTTGGAAAATTTTTAACACGCTCGACTATCCGTTTTCGGCCAACTTTGGAGTTGGTCAAATCTTTAAAAGTCGCGCGTGTGTTTGTATTGGAGCTGTGGCTTTGAGATAAAGCGCTTTGGCGTGCGTCCAAAGATAACAAAAAAACGGACACAAACGGCATTTTCGCTCCATCTTTCCCAGTATTAGCCGCGTCGTGTGTTGTTATAGCCATGTTGTTCCACGCGGCAGCGCGTATTTTTAAAACGCTGTTATTCTTCAATGCGAAAGCCCATGAGAGGCATTCTCATAGCACTGCCCGAGATGTCTCCGACGACGCGATTTGCACACGCATTAGTATTGGTATTTGCGCATGTTCGCACATTTCCGCACTATCGTGAATCCGCACATACTTCACACCTGTACCTTCTTATATCCTTTGTAATATAATAAAATTTACTTTATAAACTGTCACAGTTCATCGATAAAGTGCGAGCACTGTTGAAGAGCCCAACCTGTTGTTCAGGTTTTGTTAATGTCCAGATATGTCGATACACAATCAGTGTAGACTACAAGAAAGCTTTGTCTACTCATCATGACCACATGTGCAACGACAGTCATGAGCACAAACCTCTGCGCAGAATTCGATACTGGAGTCAATCTTTTTTCGTCTGTTCTATTTTTCAGGTTTGTGAGCATCAAATTTGTGTGTTGATTTGCTAATATCAAATCTTTTTGATAGCCCTCAAAGCTTGCAGAGACGGAACAATGGTCCCAGCAAAGTTTGATAGGCACCAAACCAAATAGATGAACAGATAAGACCCGGATGAGCGGCGTTTTGCAGCCAGCGATGGTCATTTTTTCGACAAAAGGAGCATTTTTGTTTAGCCTACCACATTTCATTTGATATTTCATTTGATAGGTTTTTGAAAGTCACCCAGTTGTTCACTGAGTTTTTGTATGTGTAATAGAAGCAAACGTGAATTTTAAATCAGAAAACAATCAGTCCAAAACCTGTCAGGAAATTATACCCTCTCAAATTCGTTAGTGTACTATGGTGTGAAGTATGTGCAGATCCACTGCACTCCAAATATTACAGTTGTCTTGTTTACGGGTGCAAAAAATTGCTCCAATAGCAAATTTTAATCTCCCGATAAAGTATACCCTCAATTCAGGCAGATTACCATATTTTGTATAAATGTACGCATTTCAGCATATACTTTACTGAGTATATCCAGTATCCCAGACGTTGAAGCTGGCGGTTTCCTGTGCGTCGTTTCAGAAGGAAGAGGTCATCCCTCCTTTTCATTCTTTTTGTATGGCTTTTGCAACCCTGTAATAGCTAATCTCCATACAAAAGCAACTCACAGTCATAAAAAAAAGAACACAAAGAGCCACCATCATCATGGCTGCCTTCGCTGTGGTCAAGGATGGGGGACCACTGCCAAACATCGTGGCTCCGCACTGCGCTCGTCAGTATCAAATTTACCCTCTTGAGCTCAGATCCCAACCTTCGCCAGGTGATCTCCTCACATGTACGCGAGCAGCTCACTTCGACCTCCCACCCCAGCAGCTCACTCCCAGCGTCAGAACATGACCACCGCCAGCGTGAGCGCCACCTCGACGACCGGCATGCAGTCCGTGGTTGCTGGCGTCGTCGCCGGCTGCGTCACGCGCTCGTGCACGTCGCCGCTCGATGTGCTCAAGATCATCATCCAGGTCAACGGCCCCGTGACGTCGGCGGCGACCTCGACCTTTGCCCGCGTACCCATGACAGCCGCCGCGGCGACCCAGATGCAGGCGTCCTCGGCCATGCTGCGCACGGTCAAGGAGCTCTACTCTATGGACGGCCTGCGCGCGTTCTGGCGGGGCAACATCGCCGGCTGCTGCCGCCTCGGACCCTACGCCGGCGCCAAGTTCTTCCTCTTCGACACGCTCCAGACGCGCTTCCTGGACGAGAACCCGAGCAACTGGCAGCGCGCCATGTGCGGCGCCGTGGCTGGCCTCGTCGCGACCATGGGCACGTACCCGCTCGAGATTGTGCGCACGCGCATGATCACCCAGACAGCCGCCAATACGCTGCCGCACCTGCACATTCGAGGCGTGACCCACGGTGTCAGCCTAATCCTGCGGCATGAGGGCCTGCGCGGCCTATACCGCGGTGGCTGGTCGGGCATCATTGGCGCGATTCCGTTCGAGGGTGTTCAGTTTGGCTGCTATGAGTACCTCAAGTTCACGGCCACACAGCAGCAGTGGCCGGCGTTCCGCTGGCCCGAGGGCAAACGCGAGCTCGACGGCGTCGACTTCTTCGTCTGCGGCTCGATCGCCGGCGCCATCGCGCAGACCGTGGCGTACCCGTTCGACACGGTCAAGAAGCGCCTGCAGACTCAGTCGCAGCCGACCCAGGACGCGCGTGCCTACTACCGCGGCATGTGCGACTGCTTCAAGAAAGTGATCCGCGAGGAGGGCCCACTGGCGCTCTACCGTGGCACTGTGCCCAACCTCGCGCGCATCGTGCCGTACGCTGCAGTCATGTTCAGCACGTACGAGATGACCAAGAAGAGCCTGCGCCTGCTCTGTGAACCTTGAGAATCGGTGGCTGAGAGCGAGCGAGTGTCTCCATGAGTGAAACGCGTCTGTACCAGTATCCAACAACAGCTTAGCGCCAGAGAACCAGCAGCTCCAACTTCGACGAGTGAGAGCTGCTGCGCTGGTGTGGGCATGTGTATTTATTTTATTGCTTCTTCTTCACAGAGAAACAAAACAAAAAGCGAGAAACTGTAGGAATGTAATCTGGTAGTGTAAGGTAGTGTACTGTAGCATTGCGAGAGCAAACCATGGTCGTGGTTGTATAATGAAATCGTGTCACTTTCACCAACAAAGTCAATGAGTCTGTGTTCATCCTGCTTGAAATTGGTCGAAACTATAGAAATTGGTTCGAAGAATCGAAATTAGTTCCTTGTTGAAATTGGTTCTCAAATGGAATAAACTAATATAGCTGTGGGTTGTGCTGCTGATTGAGACCATGCATCTTGTCATCCGTGTTCGCCGTCTTGCCCAGCAGTTGCCAGTTGTCCACGTACTCGTCGAAGTCGAGCGCCGAGGCCCACTGGAACATGTCGTCGGCGTCCTCTTCCCAGTGCTCGTTCTCAAAGTCCACGTCAAAGACCGTCTCAGGGTCCACACCACCGTCATGCTCACCGAGGTGTCCGCCTTCAGAGGATGACGCTGATAATCCACCGCCAGTTTCCTTGACCAAGCCCTGGAGATACAATTTCTGCATCCAGGCGCGCTTCTTGAGCCGGCGCTGCTTCTCGACGTCCTGTTTGCGCACGAGCTTGGAAAAATGGAAGTTCGCGACCGGCTTCTTGGCCGTCGCGAGCGCGATCGGGTCGTTGTTGGCCTCGGACACGACCTTGGCGGTCACGGGCCGCCAGCCGTTGTGCTCGATGCGCTGGTACCAGTTGCGCGTGTCCTGCTCGGCCTGCCTCGCGCGGTAGTATGAGTTGCCGACGCGGATGAAGAACCGGTTGGTCTTCGTGTTACTGTTGTTGTTGGAATGGTTAGTGGGCGCGAGCTGTCGTGCGAGCGTGTAGTCCTTGGGACTGAACGCGTTGAGGTCGCACACGGCGCGCCGCGTGAAGATCTTGTAGTAGATCGTGGGCGGGAAGGCCATGCCCCCGAGGCGGAAGCGCACGTGTGCGCCCATTGACGCGTCTAGAAGGGACGCCTCGGCTGGGTTGATCGCGCGCAGCATCATGGTCGGGTCGCCCGTGTTCTGGAACGTGATCAGGTCTCGGTAGTACCGGTAGATGCGCTTGTTCGTGTAGCTCTTCCACACCGCTTGAATGCAGAGCACGGCACGCAGTCGCGGCGAGAGCGACGCACCTAAGCCGTTGTTGTTTACGATGTCGTACCTAAAGAGTTTGTGCTGGCAGTGCGCCTTCCACGCGTACTGGAGCTGTAGCGCCGCGATGTGATACACGGGGAACCGCTCGAGCGTGTAGGCGTGCCGCTGCCGCTCTTTACGGTACCACGCCTGCAGGTGCGTGGCCGTGAAGTTGCGGAACCCGAACTCGTCCGCATAGCTTCCATGACCGGAGGATATGAAGCGCTGCATGGGCGACTGGAAGCGCTGCTTGATGGACGACCGTCGTCGCATAAGAACTGAGCCCTGGATACTCGAGGATGATGACATAACACTGCGCTTTTGAATCCGCAGGCGGCAGATCATGCCTCTCACTCGTTTCTATAGGAGGTGAATCATTCAGTTGGCCTAGGCTTTACTCACATTTAAGGCGACAAAAGACAGCAAACTGTACCTGGATGAGGATCACGGCGAGGTTTTGTGCGGCCATGGGGTACTCCCAGGGCTTTTGCACAATTTCCTATAGAGTAGCCACGATGTTCAGTAGTCACGCGTCAGTGTCGATCAGATATTCGAGTACTGATTTGAAAAATCAGGAGGCGCACTCGCTTCTCGGCGCGAGACTTGCGCATAAAGAGCGATTCCCAGGGCTCGCGACGCCGGATGCGCTTGGTGAAGCGTGTCTTTGGCTCATGACGCGTGCAGAATTTGCTGGGAGCCACATGGAGAGAGAGTCAGCATCTTCACGCCCAGAGAGGTACTTGACTAGAATCAGATAATCTCAAGCCACCTCTGGTATCGTCCCTGGCGCAGACCGATCTCGTGAAGAAGGTGAAGACACTGCGCTGGCTCCATCGTTCCCCTACGTGGCTCTTGGGTGTCTTGGCTGTGTGAGCAAGGAGTAAAATGCTGGCGCTGCGTTCCTTTGGCCTCGGATCGAAGCTCTGAATCCAGCTTCAGTCTATAAAAAGGCACCGCACTCCAGCAACAATGGGATCGCCCAGGTATCTAAGAACCTGTCTTATCTCTACAGCAATCCTCGCTCCTCCATTGTCTCTCCACTTGATCAGTTCAAGTTCGATTCTCAGAAGGGGTCTCAAGAAGTCTAGTTGCAGATCTATCATGGAGATTGAAGAGCGCCGATCGATCCTGGCACTTGCGACAGCGCTGGCGACGGTGCGCGAATACTTCGAAGAGATCCAACACGAGCCCAGCACTTTCAGCCAACTCTGCGAGCTGCTCAACCACGTCGAGCAGTGCATTTTCAAGCACAAGGACGTCTTTGGAGTAGCAAACGCAAAGTTCCAGCTCGGCTGTGAAGAGTTTGTGCTCCTGAGCAACACGATCGCGATGCACATGCTCCAGCAAAAGAGTGCAAACTCGCCTCGAGAGCTCGCAATGTGTGGCGAGCTGCTGCAAAACGCCGAGCATCACACGCGGCGCGCGGGGTACATGCGCTCCATTCAAAGCTCCAGCGTCGAAGAACAAGATCAAGACCGGAGCCGAAATGACGATGGGCATGTGAGTCGGCGCCTCGAGTTCCGCCTCATCTGCCTCAACAACCTCGCATGCTACCACAAGGAGATCGCCAAGCCCCTCGCAGCCCTAGGCTTTCTCGAAAAAGCACTCAAGATCCAGTTCAAGCTAATCTCATCAGCAGCTTCAGGGCTTGGCTCCGATTACGACCCGCAGACGACAACTAGCCATGCGATCGCGCTGACACACCTGAACCTCTGCGCCGTGCTCTCGCAGTTACAGCGCCACTCCGCAGCGGCTGAGCACGCGAGGTCCTCCATCGCGCTGCTCGCTGTTGGCCAAAGCCCAAGCCTAAGTCAGAATGCTGTTGACGGTCGCGTGGTGCAGCTGGCACTGGTCGCGCACTTCAACTTGGGCGTCGAACTGGAACATCTAGGCGACGCTGATGCCGCGCTGCGAACGTACCACACAGCGCTCCAGCTCGCAAAGACTCATGGGCTTTCATGTACCGAGAGTGACCTCGTGAGGACCATGGAAGAGATTGTGCGCGAGCCGAGATATGGACGGAAGAACGCTAGAGGGTCACCGATTTCTCCAAGAAGCCGTCACATGAGCCCGTGCCTCCGCCCGCTCTCGCCCCGCTCATTGCGCCAGGCCAGCGCCTAGTTCTTGGAAGAGAATCACCAACCAAGAAAGAGATCCTAAGAACTTGAGATTATACTTGCATTCGCTATTGGTGCGTATCTGAAATAGGTCAAAACGTGTATTTATAAAGCATGATGCACCAAATTCAGACAACATTGGCGAGCATCGAGCTCACATACCTCATCGTCCCACCTCGCCTCGGCAGTATCACGAGGAACCTCCACGAGTACGAGAGCGACATTCAAACGCTGAGCATTCACGTCTGCAGCTGGACATGGCGTTTCGCGACTTCGCTGAGCAGTTCGTGGACGGTGTCTTACGTGATGTCATTGTTCGCGAGCAGCAACTCGCAGCGAAATCAGAGCTCCATGAGGTTCAGTATGTGGCACCGCAGATGAACCTGGCGTACCGAGACGTTGCAGCGCATTTCGTGAGTGGTGTGCTACATGGTATCTTCATCGGCGAGCAGCAAGGTGTCATCACGAAAGCCGACTCGCCGGCGGCTCTGTCCGAGACTGAGAGCTACCTATCCGATGCCTCCATTGAAGAAGACGCGAGTGAGCAAGAGTCGAGTCTTGCAAACAACATTGAGCCTGAACAAGCCATCGAAAGCATTGGCAACGATAGCAAACTGGTGGTCGCTACGCCTTGCTCGATCATGGCCCAAATGATCCAGAATTTCACCTCCGAGGTCATCGCAAATGCACTGGAGAAGATCGTAATCGCTGGTAGCGCTGCAAACAAGGAAGACGCGGCTTCAGACTTCAGTAACACTGTAGTTCAGCAATGCAGTGAGGATGAGAAGGAGACTGTCGCTCCACTGATCGAGCAGCAGCAGAGACGGCCCGTGTCGAGACGCCAGCTCATCCACAAAATCGCAAAAGCCACCAACAACCACGTGCTCGCCATCGTACTCCAGAGCGTGACATCAGCCGTTCAAGCAAAGTCAGATACGCCATCTCCAATGGTGTTTGAGCCAGTTGTCAAGACCTCTGTTTCTCCTATCAATTGTGATCAGGATAAAGAGACTCGCGCACCACCTCCGAGTACTCCAGAGATCGCCCGCTCGAGGCCACCAACACATCACGCAGAAGGTAGTGATACTGACCAGATGCAGCCACTAGTTCCAGCGATATCTGCGGACGACGGCTCAATTCGAAGCCAAGTCGCTCATGAGTTCGTTTACACACTGCTGAGTCAAGCTACTTCCAGCGAACCACATGCAAAGCCGCGGATCTCAGTGCAGCCACCACCAGTAGATCAAGAAACCTCTTCGTCGGGAGCTCAGAGTCGACGGAAAAGCCCCAACATTCACAAGCGCAACCTCGTGAAGAAAGACTCGACTCCTTCACCATCCGCGACTCAGCCATCCCCACCACCGCCCGAGAAGCCGAATCTCAGTGACAACTCCGACCTAGTAACTCCGGATACAGTCAAGTCCAAGCGCACTGGCAAGCGAGACCCGCGACCGAAGCACCATCCGCACAAGACCCACGAGAAAGCAGCGAGTGGAGATGACAGCTTCACCGTCGAAGCCACCAGTCCTCCGACCACAAAGTCCAAGCTGACGCTCCCACTGGAGGACAACCTCTCACTCTTCAGTGCAACATCATCGCCACTCTCCTCTGCAAGACTGGCGCAGGAAATCTACCGACCACGCAATGCGACGGAGACTTCGGGGCCACCGCCAGTAGTGCTGAAGAAGCCAACTGCTCGCGCGCACCCGCGTCGCCATCCGCACCACATCCAAAACGCAGCGGTTGCCAAGGAGACGTCGTACTCGCGAGACTCGCCACGCGCCGATGCGATCGCCTTGGAGCTCCAGAGAAAGGAGAAGTCCTCATTGGTTGACGCCACCATCGCCTCCCATGCGTTGTTGCCATTGCCAGCACAACAGCCACTCGCTCAAAGCCCCACTTCCAGCACCAAGAAGCAGCCCTCACGAGACAAGAACGTCAGCCGGTTGCCAGTCAAAATGCGCTCAGGATTCTGTCAGCAGTGCGTCTTTGAGGGCCGATCCTGCAAGATTAACGACTGCCTCAAGCACCAGCTCATCAAATGATAACGAAAGCACTTGTTAGATTATTAAGGTGAGGCTGAGTAACGAGCGACCACACTCTCTGGGCGTGGGCTAAAACAGAATAAAAAATAAAAAAAAGAAGACGCTTACGCCAACTCGAAGAGCCCGTCAAGCTCCAGCTCACGGATGCGCGCCAGATTGGCCTCCAGCACCTGCTGGCTCGCGTGCGTAAGCATGATGCTGCCGGGAGTCGTGAACATGTCGATCGTCTGGCGCACCATGTCACCCGGGCCCACGAAGATCTCCTTCTTCAGGAACGATGGGAACATCTCAATCTCCGCCATCCCTGGGATACTCTTCACCACACCGTTCTTATACGACACCAGCATCGCCTCGCAGCCGTACTCCAGCAGCGTCGCGGGCTACAGAATATCAATCAAATCGCAGAGTTGTTAGTGATGGTAACTCACTCATACGCCATATGCATAAACACAGTACTTACGCGTTCGGGGAGCTTGTCGAAAGCCGCTGGGTCCAGATAGCTGTCGATGGCCGCGTCCACCTGGTTATACCCAACGCACTTGTTCGCGATGGGCACCCATGCACCCTCGCCGCCGTGGCAGCGCGAACCCACCTCGATGAGAACGGGCGAGCCACGGCAGAACTTGACCTCGCCGTGCGCAGGGCCGTTGCGGATGCCCAACGCGTCCAGCACCTTGAACTGGTACTCGATGAGCTCGTTCACGACGCCCACCGCCGGGGTCACCGAGAGCCCGAAGTACACGAACGCGGCGTTGTTCACGCGGCGCTTGTCGTACTTCCAGATCGCGATCACCTTGTGCTGACCGTCGCGACTCGCCGTGTCCACGACGTACTCGTCGCCCTCGAGGTACTCCTGCAGCAAGACAGCGTTGTTCTCGATGCCTAGGCCGTTGATCTTGCCCAGGATGCTGTGGAACGTCTTCTCCGCCTGTTCGATCGACAGACAGAGGATCACGTCTTCCGTCCCAGCGCTCTCTAGTGGCTTGAGCACGACTTCGAACGGCGTAGGCTTGAGGTCGTTCAGGATAAAGTCCTCGGCCTCAGCCCATGTGGTCGCCTTTACCTGCTTCACCGCACGCACGCCGCTGTTGCGCAGCGTCTCGCCCATCAGGTACTTGTCTCTCCGGGCCGCCGAGAGCTCAATGAGGTTGCTTTCCAGTCCCAGCGAGTCCGAGAGCGAGTCTGCGAGTCGCACGCCAAGCTCCGCACCAGGGAAGACCGCATGTATGAGCTTGTCGCTCTCACCACGTGGTGGCGCATTTGCTGGTCGATTCTCGTCGAGCACAATCTGAGCAGCCTTCTTCACAGCCGCGAGCGTCGTGGCCAAGTCACCCTCGTACGCGATCGTTGCCGCGAACGTGAGCGTGAGACCCTCAGGAATCAGACTCGCCACGTTCTCAATGTTCTCGAGTTTGTCACTATACACGCAGAGACACTCGTAGCCACGCTGGATGAGCGAGTGCGCGACCACGGCGCCGGTCGAGAACGGGTCGACGACGATCACGACCTTCTTCTCAACAAACGGGGTCTCGGGAGCCTTGTCAGCCAGCTTGTAAAGCCCGTCGAGCTCGAGCTCGCGGATGCGCGCATAGTCGCGCTTGAGCTGGTCCGCGTCGTCGTGCACGAGCAGTACACTGCCCGGAGTCGAGAACATGTCGATCGTGACCAGCAGCTCGTCGCCCGCGTGCACGTGGAAGCTTTGCGAGACGTACGACGGCATGGCCTCGATCTCCGGTAGGCCCGGGTAGCTCTCCATGATACCGTGTTTGTACGACACGAGCATCGCCTCCGCGCCAAATGCCTTCAGTGTCGCTGGCTATTCGATTGCATATCATAAGAGCGCAGCGTTAGCAAATACATCGACAGCACAGCACAGCAAAGACAACAACGAATAACAGGGGTACGTACTCGTTCAGGAAGCGCGTTGAATGCCTGCTCGTCAAAGTACGAGTCCAGCGTGCACTCGACCTGGTTGTAGCCAATGCAGCGGTTGACAATCGGCACGTACGTGCCCTCGCCGCCGTGGCAGCGCGAGCCAATCTCCACGAGGCACGGCTCGCCGTTCACGAACTTAACCTCGGCGTGGCCCGGGCCGTGGACAACGTCCAGCGCGTCGAGCACCTGCAAGACGTAATTGACCACTGGCGTGAGCACGTCACCGGCGGCGGCGCGCAGCAGCACGCCAAAGTACACGAAGGGGGCGCCGTTCATCACGCGCTTGTCATACTCCCACACGGCCACGACCTTGTGCTGGCCGTTGCGGCTGACGGTGTCGACCACATATTCCGTGCCGTCGAGGAACTCCTGCACGAGCGTAGCCGTGTTCTCGAGCCCGAGGCCGTTGATCTTGCCCTGGATGTTGCCAAACGCGCGCTTCACCTCGTCCATGCTCGTGCATAAGAAGACGTCGTCGCTGCCGGCGCTCTCATTCGGCTTGACGATCACGCGGAACGGCGAAGGCTTGAGCTCGTTCTCAATGAAGTCAACGATCTGCGCCCACTTCGTGGCCGAGCGCTGCTTCACGGCGCGCAGGCCGGCCGCGCGCACTTTCTCGCCCATGAGGTACTTGTTGCGGCGCGCGTCCGAGCCACCCGAGCCATTCGTCGTGAGCGCAAAGTCCTCCGAGAGCTTGTCCGCCATCATCACGCCCGTCTCAGCGCCTGCGATGATGCCGATGATCTTGACGCCGCGCACCTGCTTGATCGCGGCGACCGTGTCGGCGTACGCCTTCTCAGCGTGCTCGTGCGCGCCATCGTGGAAGATGATGGCGGCGTACTGGTCGGTGAACGACTGCGGGATGTGCTTGATGAGCTCGCGCATGACCGCCAGTGTGTCCGAGTAGACGCAGATGCACTCGTAGCCGCGGGCCATGACCGAGGCCGCGAGCGTCATGCCCGTCGAGAACGGATCGAGCACCACGACGGCCTCCTTCATGCTCTCCTCGTCGGCCTCGGCGATGCGGTAGAGGCTGCGGCGTTCGCCGTCGTCAGCGAGGCTCCCGCGGTCCTCGACCGCGTTGAAGTAGCGCCGGTACATGACGTCCGAGGCGGTGAGAAGCTTCTTTTGCGCGCGCAGGCGCGGGTCGTACGTCGCGGCGCGCTGCAGCGGGCGGAAGCCCGACATGGGCTGCGCGGCCGAGATCGTGATGCGGTCGCCGTTGTTGCCCGCGGATCGCAGGTGCACGCGCTCGTCAAAGGTCACGGCGCGCTGGTCCGCCGAGAGCACGCGGAACGCCGGCGGCTCTTCCTCTTCCTGGACGGCCACGTGAGCAGGTGCAGGCGGCGCCTGGCTCACGTGCACGACATTTTCGTGTTCTTCATGCGGGATCGGCTTGCCGGCGGTGTTGCCCATGGTTGTCACTTGCTCACAGGCTGTAATGTGCGTCGGGCCACGAAAGAGAGAGAATGGGAAACCGCTCGTGAGGTGGACGCGGACGGGATCAGCTTTTTCAGAGGCTTCGAGGGACTGGTGGACGCCGCGAGGGAATCAGGTGGCGTCTGTCTCTGGCGGACGTGGCTACGTGCGTGCGTGCGTGTTGGTTGGTGAGTGCGACTGCAGAGAGTGCGCGATGGATGGCTGATGCTGATGGTTGGAAGACCGGCTGATGTGGAAATGGGATCTGCGACGTTTCTCTCAAAAGGCGAAATGAGCTCTTCAACTCATTGCGAGCACGAGATCCAATCTTTCTTGTGCAGAGGAAAAGGTGGCATGAAAAAGATTGGAATTGAACACACGTGGTTATATGGAGGGATACCACTGAATTTTTATATCGGTACCGATTATGAAGGCTATCGAATTTGAGACTTGCGGCTTTTATGCGGATTCGAATTTTAGCCCGCTGACAATAAATCAGAATCAGAAATGAGCCCTCTAAAACGATAAATGGAATCTATCGACTTATAGCATCTCCAACGCTCAGCCTGATTCTTATACAGTCACACCTCTATAGTGGGATTTTTCTCGTATAAGGGCTCAAATTTACGGGCCTCAAGAAAAAATATAGATTTTTGTATCGTGGTTTCCTATAAGGGTATAAAGAATAAGGGCATCTAAACCGAGGGGGTGTTTAGGCAAAATCTAAACAAAACAAATTTTATAAGGGTCAATTCGTGCAAATGTGAAAAACAAACAATTCTAGCCAATAACAAAGTCAAAATTTAGGTTGATTTATTGCTTTTTCAATTTTTACTTTTAAAAATGAAATTTTGTCTTTATAAGGGTATTTGTATAAGGGCAACATCCAAAAAGTGGCCCACATTTACCCTTATATGAGGGTGTGACTGTACTCTGTTTCTGGGAGGAGTCCCGTGATCTCCATCGAGATATGATTCCCAAAATTCCCAGCGGTGCTCGTATTCGTATTCCTGATAGAAAACATGTGGAAGTCCCTGTCTTTAGGCTTTCGGGATCATAAATAGGATTGGAGACCCCTCAAACAACAACATGATAGGATTTGGAAAAATTTCTAGGTCAAGTCAAGTTGCCCTGGGATAGTAGTAACAGGGTACACGAGTGAGTTATACCATAGTAACCACTCTGCCAAACTACTGTGTGTGCAATATCTGTAAGACCGAACTTAGCACAGGTTCGCACTGACCACCCTGTCAGGGTCCAGATGCATATCTCGTGCGTACTTTGCAAACAGTTAGGGCCAGCAACCATACGGTCTTGCCATTAACTATTATTACGGATAAGTAGTCAATCAGAAACGCTGAGCTCGGATAGCCAGTGAAAGTAGACTTAATTAGGCCTAGCTATAGTATACACAGCTCTAGAAATCTGCACCCGCTCTCAGGGCCGCCCTAAGGACCTAAATAAACAGTCTCCTTTTTGTCTTGTTAACAAGCAAATGATTTTGTTCTACCCGTTGTCATATTGCTCTGTTATAAACAGGCAATTAGATCGCAGTAGTTGCTGATCTCTTTTTATTCACAAGTCTTTGTGGAAGTCGTATAACACACGCTTCCTCACTTGTGTACCGTGCTGAGTAATTCGGGAACGTCTGGTTGCAATAGTATTACATGTTCTAGTTCAAGTCGAGTTGACCTGGAATCCAAGAAGGACACCAAAAATCAACTCATGTATTTGCAACAAAAAGAGAATTCCGATACTGCTATAAATAGCAATCATTTAACAAGCTCACAGGCATGTCCTCTAAGTTAAACACACGGCAGCGGAACCTTAGAGTGCGTTGGAAGCCACGAGTAGACAAAGCCGCTTCCGCGACTCTTGACGCACAATTATCAGCCGCCATCTCCAAGAAGCGAGTACAATAAACCTTAATCGTGATGTTCGAACGCACGGCCAAGTATCCGTTTGATGTTGAGCCAAAACCGTTTCACATGTGACTTGATCGTGGAAAAGACGTTATCAATCCGGTTCAGCATCGACGAGTACGGTCCGAGGCGCAAGAGTGTCGATTCAGCAACTTGTTCGTCTTCGAACACCACTTCGACGGCGCTGTGCGCTGGTGGGTTATCCATAAGGACCACTATGTTGGACAACGGCGACGTTTCGCTGCAGCGAAGGAGATGATGATCGAAGTCTTGACACTAAGGATTGTTATATGAGCCGAAACGACGCTCCCAGTAGACGATGCCAGTATTTGAAATGCACTGGTGGTGAGCATGTTCTTGTCGCGAGCGACAGAGCGAACATTCACTGCACGATCGCCAGATTTATGCGAGCACCACATGTTGAAGCTCGTTTCGTCGGCATAGTAGACTTGCTTTCCCACTGAGGTGTAGTTATTCAGCTTAGATAGCTAGTCGCAGCGTTTGATCTGGTTCGCTTCGATGTCCATGCAGTTTGGCTCTTCGCGCGTCATATTGTTCGTGTAGAAACGCCCATCGATCGCGTTCTTCACCGTTTGCGCCGACACGAACGCCAAACTTCGAGTCGATGCTGTCCTCCATCTCGACCAACGTGGCTAAGCAGATCTGCATGATGAGCCGCTCGAGGTGTTCGATGCATGGTCAGATGTGACGGCGTCCTTCTCTTTGGCCTTGAGGACAGCCACACGCAGCTCGATCGATCCAGTGAAACCCAGTTGTTAGTGGTTTTGATGCTGATTCGGTGGCTGTTAGCATCTTCACCCCAGTTGCTGTTGTCACGAGCAGCACCTAGCACGCACAACTTGGCTCAGTAGCGGTAGTCAGCGAGTTTTAAGGACATGGCGACGGAGCGGGTGGTGGAATGAGTGTGCACTTGGTCGCTTGTGGCGGAATTGTAAATGATCAAAAGGAAAACAACGCGCCAGTCGGTTGTGGCGGTCGCACTTTACTTCTACTGGATTTGCTTTGCGCACCAAAACAGCATGCGTAAAATTGATCATCTTCAAAATTGTGATGTCACAACAATTCATATTATTTAGAGGCGACCCGATTTGAATCGATTTGTTCCCTTCTTGAATCCCAAGTCAACATGACTTGAAGTGGAAACGGTGTACTGTAAGGTTTGTAAAGTTCTTTGCCAAATGTAGGAACACACCGCTGTAAGAGCTTTTTCAAATTCTTTGCCAAACGTATTGGATTTGTGGGCAACCATTTATTTTACAGCAATGAATGGTTACCTACAATGTATTGCCGTTTGCAGATATGTTGCCCTCGATTCTGAAGTCTTAATTAAGAACTGGTTTTACTATAATCAGAGTTTTACTGATGTAATTTCTGTCGTGTGGCCAAATGAGCATTTTGTTGCTCAGTTTTGAGATCAAAAACTCTGATTTGCCGAATTCAGCCGCCCATTCAGAGTTTTAGCTCTAACAAGGTGTTTTACGAGATGTCAAAGTCGCATTTATAACGTAGGTGAGCCGAATGAAAAAGTCTTAATTGTGAGCTTGTCGCATAATTCAGAGTCCAAAAGAGAGTTTTGTTACGCGGGTTGCCAAAAAAAAGAAGAGATGAAAAGCACAATACCAACATGGTCCCATTGATCCGCAGTGCTTTGTACAGTCATATGAAAAACTATAGACGCACCCGGGTTTTTTCGATTTACAATTTCAATTGTTCTTTTTTGAAAGTGCTGTTTAAATGGGAGCTTTCATGGCAAAAAAGAATGAGAATGCAGAAAACCACATTCAAAAA